>RJWH01003993.1:0-126927 GCA_004363575.1 Solenodon paradoxus
CACACACACACACACACACACACACACACACACACACACACACACTGGGACAAACATGTCACCTTGTAAGCTCACAGGTGCACACCCCCTGGTAGGACACAGCCCCTCACATGGACACAGCCCCTCATGGGGACATGGCCCCTCATGGGACACGGCCCCTCACGGGGACACGGCCCCTCACGGGACATGGCCCTCACGGGAACATGGCCCCTCACGAGACATGGTCGTGAACTCCAGCTGACAGACCCACCATCTCAACAGCAGCTGCTCAGCGCCACTCTCAGCATCTCAATGCTCCAGAAGTCATGTCAAAACCCCTAAGAACAAGTGATTATAAGATGTATGTCACTTTGGCCACGGAGCACAAGACCCATTTCCATGTTGGGTTGGAAATGCCCGTGCTGGTTATTGTGCACTCGTGTTGACACCAAGTCTTTGTGCCCTGGCATCCATCTTACCCGGGCAATGTGTCCCAGGCGCTTGGAGCCATGTGTGACCAGCGGCCAACAAAATGGACAGCACCGCGCTATAGAATCAGGTGGCAATTAGCACCATTTCCAGCTAAAGAGAAAATAGCATCGAGCCCCACCCTCTGCTCCCTCCCCGGCATCCACGCCTCCGCCTTTTCTTTCCCAGGCAGTGGCTCCCTCATCTCACCTGTCCAGGTAAGGGGACCTGTGTCAGCCCCTACCTTTGCACAGACCCCATCCTGGCTGCCCCCACCTCATGCTCTAGGGGACCAGGGGCTGTAACCAGGCAGGAATGTCACCAGGCAACGGCCCCGGGGGAGATCTCAGATCTCTGCACCTGCCAGCCTCCGGGGTGCCTGTCGGGGCGGGGCGGCGGGAGGCGGGGCCGGCGGGCTGCACTGCTCGTCTTTGCCTCCTGCCTGTTTACCTGCAGGCAGCCCAGTGCTGTCCCGAGACCAGCTGGAGGCCCATGGAGCCTGGGGCCACAGGCCACAGGGGACAAGGGCCAGACACCCTGGTCATGGCTCTGGACCATTGACCCAGCCAGGCAGGCCGGTGGGGGTGGGGAGACCTTGACCTGGACAAACAGAGGCTCTGAGGCCTGTGTGCAGGCCCAGCACCCACCTGACCCTCCCAAAGGTAAGCAGGGGGCCTCCAGGACAGGGGAGCAGGATCTATGAATGACCCGGTGACAGTGTCCACGCCGAGAGTTGGGCCTCCGAGGCTTGAGCCATCTGCCCTGCTCGGAGGCCAGGCCTATAGGGCCTCACGGCCGGAGAGGGACCGGGTAAGTCGAAGGCAGGGGTCCCCGGAGCTGGGGTGGGAGTGGGACAGGGTGAGTGAGGCCAGGTGCAGGGGAGGGGCTGCAGGTTCTGCGCCTGGAACTCTGGGGTTCAGGGGGCTGTTGGTCTCCGGGGCAGGGGCAGGGCAGGGGAGAGACCCGACTTCTGGGCTGGCCAGTCGCCTCACTCTGCAGACCTGGACACTCCATGCTGAGTACCCCACTGGGTTTTCTCGTGTGGGACACGGGGCCAGAGCCACACTGCACCCAACACGGGACCCTGGCTAACAGATAAGCACAGCTGCCGTGCACGCGTGCGTGTGTGCGTGAAGTACAAGTGTGAATCTAGGAATCCGTGTGTCACAGATAGCGGTGTGTGCGTAGCTCGGCGGGTCTCCATCCGTGTAGGTCTGAGTGTGTCTGTGTGGAAGGAGGGGCTCTGGCTCCCTCCCCGATGCTCGGGGACACACGAAGTATCACGTAGCAGGGATGTTCTCTGGGCCCTCCTGGCCTTGCTGACAGGTACGACATCGGCACCCGGCTCTGCCCTGCCCTGACTGAGTGACGTTGAGAAAGTCATTTCAGCCCCTCTGTGCCTCAGTTTCCCCAGCCATTGAGTAGAGACAGCAAAGCAGATCTCTCAGGCTGCGGGAGGCTGAAACGGAGCAGGCTGGCGGCGCGCGGAGGTGTGGGCCTTCCCCACGAGCTCAGCCTCCAGCAGGCAGGATGGGGGCCGGAACGGTCAGCAGCGAGCGAGCAGCGGATGCCAGGGTGGGGCCCAGGGGCGCAGGTCAGCGAAGACGCTGTCCCCGAGTCCCTCTTTTTCGGTGCTCATCACCAGGGAGGCAGAGACCACCCTCCCGGTGAGCTGTGGGTGGGTGGGTGGCCCAGGGCGGTTCCCAGGGGCGCCCACCCTCCTGGGGTACTCTGGGAGGACCATACGGAGGTGTGAAGAGGCCAGATGAATGCTAGCTGTGTCAGGAGACGTGCGACCCAGGCAGAGGAAGGGTGTATGGGAAAGTGAGGTGGTGAGGAGTGACTTGCTGGGTTGAAGGAACTCAGTGTCATGCTCGTTGCCCAGGACTGGGTGACAGCCTGCCCTGTAGAGGCTTTCTGCCCTCCTCATTATTAGAATTCATGACCGAGTGCGGTGTCACTGGGGCAAATGAGGAAAAAGAGGACATGGGGACAAAGGAGAAAGAAGTGGACCGGGACAGGCCACAAGTGCCCCTGGCACCTTCGCACTATGTGGGGAGGCACTGGGATCTTATTCCTTCCTTCTCATGCAGCTTTCAGCTGGGGAAGGGGCAGACAAGGGATGCATAGGCAGATGGTGCAATTTAAGACTCAAGATGTGCAGGTAGGAAAATGCAGCTGAGGGAGAGGACGGTCAGAAGGACGTAAATGAGTGTGCATGAGGCAAGCTGAAGGAAAGTGGTCCTGGGAGCAGGGGCAGCTCGTGCAAAGGCCCTGGGGTGCGTTAATCGGTATATTTCAGTTCTGGCACGGAGCTGGCTGTGGCGCTGCAGAGGCAGGGAGAGAACAGGAAGATGGGCAAGGACTTTGTAGGCTGTGATGGGGCTTTGGGCTCGGCTCTGGGTGAACAGGAGCCGGGTTAGTCTTGGGAGCAGGGCACAGGGTGAAAAGACCACACTGAGGTTCCGTGGGGATTCACTAGGTCGGGTGGCCAGATGACTGGCTATGGCGGGAGTCAAAGTGGCAGGTGATGTTGGCGTGAATGATGGTGGGAACCATGGTGGTACTAAGAAGGAGATGGGTACTGGGGAGGGTGTGGAAGACAGAGTCACAGTTTCTGAAGGACAGACCTAGAACACACAGGAGAGCCACTTATGAAGCAAAAGACATGAGCGGTGTGCTCATCTATATACCCGTCATTTGTCACAGCTGTCCGTCTCCTGCTGGGCTGTCAGTCCAAGAAGATGGGAATGGGGTCCCTTGTATGCACCGATGGGACTTCTTTCCCAGCTCAGAACCTAGCCCCAAAGAGGTGCTTGCTTAGAAGTGGGTGGCTCAGAAGGTGAGCCCAGGACCCCAGAGGCTGGCACCGACATCAGCACCCCAGCGCCCAGCCCACAAGGCCTGCTTCCTGGCGGCAGCATGTGTAGGAAAGAGCCCCGTGCCAGGGGCTTGGAGAATGGGGGCTCCATTCATTCACTCTGTCACGGAGCATTCATCCAGGTGTCAGGTCCTGTGCTGGGCTCTGTGGGGGACGGAGGTGAACACGCCACAGATGCCGCCTGCCTCGTAGGGCGAGCCAGGAAGCCCGAAGCCAGGCGTGTTGTGGGTCTGACCAAGGACGGCCCGGGAAGGAGGTTTCTCTGGCCGGTGCTGGGGACTCATTGCTGGTCAGTGGCCTTGGAGCTGATCCCGTGGTCCTTCAGGCAGAGGGTATGGCAGCACGAAGGCGCAGTGTCTTGGGCCTGCAGAGTGACGGACAGGAGGGGTGGGCAGCAGCCTAGCCATGGAGGGACTTAGATGCTGCCAAAGGGGTATGGAGTTTCCTGGAGCCATAAAAGGGCCATGGCAGGTGAATGATTACAAAAGGGCAGGGAGAAATCTCTGGCGGTGACATGGTGACTGTCCTGAGGGCGGGGAGGCAGGTAGCTCAGTTAGGAGGCTGCCCCAGATCCAGGTGGGAGGCGACAGGGAGTCCGGTGAATTGCCCTCCTCTTCAGGCTGTGTGTGGCTTGCGTTTACACGGGGGGTTTCTGGAAATGGGCTCCTCTGTGATCTCACAGTCCTTCCAGGTGCATGCAAAGGGCACTTATGAGGGAGGCTGACTCTGCCGAGTAAAGGTTGGACTGGGGGTTGCAGAGAGGAAGGGGAGGCTTCCGGAGCCCTCTACCCTGGACTGCTCCTCCTGGTGCCTCAGTTTCCCCTCAGTACTCCGATGATGTGTGAAGTAATAGAGTATAAAGTTCAGGGCATTACTCTAGAGACAACTTGCTTGGGTTTGCAGCCTGGCTTTGCTGCTAACCAAATATGTGACCTTGACCAAGCTGCCCACCCTCTCTGTGCCTCAACTTTCTCATCTGTAAAATGGGTTTCCTAAGAGCGTTTCCTAAGGGTTTCCTAAGACCCCAGAGGGTCCATGTAAGGCTTATATGAGAGTACACATGAAACACTGAAAAGAGTGGAAATAAATGTCAATGCTGTCGCCTTTGGGCACTGGAGTCCCCAAGGCTTTATGAGTCATTCTGAAATAGCTCCTTGGTGGCCCAGACTCCAGAGTAAATCAGGAGTGTAATGCCCCTGGGTCTGGGAGTGGCTGCGGAACGCTACCACTCTGGCTCTCCCAATCTAGCCACCGATCAGGATGCAGGGGACAGTCAGCTTCTCAGCAGGGGACACTGGGGCAGAGAGCAGAATGCCTGTCCATTGTGGGATATTTATAGCCCTGCTCTCCCTGTGAAAACCAGCAGGGCCTGCCCCCTAGCTAGGTGGTCACCAGTTAGGGGTGGATCCTGAGCTGAGAATCACCAGGTGTCCCTCCCTTCCCTCCACCCAGGGGGGCCACTCCAAAGGGTCACTGTGTGCAGGTGTTCCCCTTTGGGGGGAGCCATGCCAGAGGGGTAGTGGGAAGCAGGGCAGGTGGGGTGGGGTGGGCAGGACTCGTATCACCTGGGAGGACTTGGGGCATGAGAGAGAAGGGCCGTTTCAGAAAGCCCACGGTGTGAAAACCCATGACACAGCCTGTGAGACACTGGGGTGTCACTTAAAGTCACACCTTTGGAGCAGCATTTATGGTAGTGTTAGCTGACATCTCTGTGGCCTGTAATCTCTGCTGTGCTGAAGGTGGGTGGCTGAAGTGCCTTCTCTGTGCTGCAGGAAAGGCTGAACCACAAGGCGGGGCGGGCTGGAGATAGAGCTGCAGACTCAGGGCACCGAGAAGGCCAATCTTTATTGAATCATGACTGGTTAGCTCAGCGCGCCTACCAGAATCAGCCCAGGGCAGAGGAAAAGCTGAACAGCTCAGCCCCCTACTTCCCTGCTATGTGACCAGGAGCAAGTGGCTTAGCTTCTCTGGACTTTGGGGTTTTCATCTGTAAAATGGGCTTGGCAGTGGAGGCCAGACCCTCCGATCTCCTTGAGAAAATGAGGTAGGAATCCCCTGGACTGAATAGCTGCTAAATCTGACTGGGACTTACTTTTCTCATCTGTGTAATGGGTGCAGTATCTTGAAAGGTATTCGGAGGTTTAAGCAAGATCCATGTCAAGTGTCCATACAGAAAGGAAGAAAATGCGTGGAAACAATCGTTCCCACATTCCTGAGGGATCCAGAAGGTTAGATGAGGTGCTAAGTGTGAACTGTCTTGAGTAGGCTCTGAATATTTGTTTTTGTCTTCTTACTCCACTCCTAGGAGAGTTTTGTAAGGGCGGGAGACAAGATGGAGCTCTCTGTGGGGGGGCTTCTTGTAGCTGGAGAACCAGGAGGGAGGGAAAGAACCCCGCGCACCCCATGAAAGGAAATCCAGGGGCAACATTTGCCGGATGCAGAACTTTGCACCCACCCAGACGCTCTAGTTCTCTCTGTGAGTATAGCTTCTGGGTCCCATTCGAGGTTCAAGTTTAGACATTCCCACTGGGGCTCCGACCATAAGAGGCTGAGGCGATGAGGAGGTGGGTTCCAGGGACAGATGGAGCCAGGGGCGCCGGCCGCCGCTTTCTGCCCAGCGGTTCTGGACTTGCCCGCTGTGAGCTGGCTCAGTGCTCTCTTCATCACTGCTCCTGGGGCTCTCCTTCCAGGAGAGCTGGGTGCTGACACCCTGCACGCTGCGGCTCAGCGCTGGCAGGCCTGTCCAACCCCCGTCTGTTTCCCTGTCAGGATGCCTGTGGCTGAGGCCCCCCAGGCGGCTGGCGGGCAGGGCGATGGAGGCGATGGCGAGGAGGCAGAGCCGGAGGGCATGTTCAAGGCCCCTGAGGACTCCAAGAGGAAGGTCCGGGACTACCTCCGCCTGGCGCCCCTGTGGCTGGCTGTGGTCCTGCTGGTGGCAGTGGGGGTCCTGCTCTGGTATTTCCTAGGTAAGCAAGTGGGCTCACCAGGGAGAGGCACCTGGGGAGGACAAGGGGGGCGGGCTGGGGGGCTGTCGGGGCACAGCAGGACCAGGACTCCAGGTTGGGCAGCGCTCAGCATCTCACTGTGTGACCTTGGCCAAGACACACCCTCTCTTTGAATGTCCTTTCCTCTCCTGTGAGTTGTATGTGCTGCCACCCCGCACCCTGACATTCTGTATCCTATGGCTCAGGCCAAGTCCCCCCAGTTCCCAGCAGCTGGTGAAGGAGCCCTCTCCTAGCACCCACTTCTCGTGAGCCGACCAGCTAAATTCTTGTAAACATTGTCTCCCCTTGCCGGCAGCCCTCCTGGGTTGCGCTGGGGCTCAGAGCCAGCTGGCTGCGCTGGAGGAGGCCCAGCGGCACCGATGATGCCTGACGCCAATTAGCGTGTGTGGCCGTCGGAGCCTAACTTGGGAGCCCTTCTAGGGTGGGGACCACAGCTGGCACCTCTGTGTCTCCAGGGCCCAGAACTAGGGCCCCGGGGGTGTCCACACACGCAGACCGCTGTCAGGCGCAGCACGGGTGCGCAGAGGACTCAACCATGGAAGGCTGCCTAGAGTGTCCGCAGCACGAGGCTCAAGTCTCGCCAGGTCCTGCGGGTCCATTCATCCGTCCTTCATTCATGTGTCATGGTCTGTGCATTCACTCACCTCCACACCCACTCGCTCGTCCATGCGCCCATTCGCACACACCTCGAGCACCTGCAGGGTCCGATGGCAGCTGTATTGTGCTCCCTCAGCGCTTGGCGATGGGACGTAATGGATGCACCAAATGAGTAGTGAAAACACCCCCTGTGCACTGTAGAAAACCCGTTTATTCATTCATCTGTCCACCCATCAGGACAGAGCACTCGCACGTGTCAGGTTCGGGAGAGAGCCCCTGGCCGCACCTTGAAGAGCTGCGTGTTCCCACATAGAGCAGGCTGAGGGCCGGGCAGCCACGGTGGGCACAGCCCACCTCACCTGGTGACTAGAGGCTGCCCACCAAATACTGCAAACGTCAGCATTACCCCCAGTGGTGCTCCTGGCCCGTTAGCAGCAAGACGTGCCCACTTTGGTGCTGTCATGGGGGGCCCAGCTGAGACCCAGCTCTTGGGGTGGGGGTGACAGGGGAGGGAACCAGCCCCCACCTGGCACCATTAGGAAGCCTGGTGTGACACCACCCACGTGCTGCGAGTCTACTCTGAGCCAAGCAGCGCGGGCAGGTCGGGGAGCTGTGCGCACTTCACCACCGGCAGGAAGCCAGCGCCCCAAATAGCACAGAGCTATGAGTTCTCTTTCGGCTCCAGGATAATTAGTCTTCAGGGTAAACTGGGGAGCACTGGGCTGGACAGCCAGGAACTCACCTGCCAATTGTCGTCTTTGCAGACACTCTAATTCCTCCTGATTAGCTCCAGGACACATCTCCCCGGGGCAGGGTGCTCCAGGGGGCCGAGGGCCCTGGGGTGAGTGCTCCGGGGTGAGTGTTCCCCTAGCTGCAGGAAGCCAGCCCCTGCACCCCAAAGGGATTGGGGGTGGAGGCGGTACTTCCCTCCACCTGGGGTCAGGCTGAGCTCCAGGTACCAGCCCTGGTGAGGAGAGGAGTCCGCAGAGACCCCAGGCTGGGAGGGACATCAGGCTGCCTACACAGGGACAAGATCAGCCTGAGTGAGGAGCCAGCTGGCGGAGGAGCAGCTTGACCCAGAAAGCAGTCCAGGACAGGAGGGGCGTGACCGGCTTCCCCAGGGACCTAACTGTCATGTAGGGGTCCTTCCTACTGTCCACATGCTCTTCCCTGCGCTTTCCTTCTCCTGCTCTCCTGTGCAAGTGCTTCGGCTTCTTCTCAAACCTCCCGCACCCCCACCCACTGTGCCCCACCCCGCTTCAGTGAGATCAGGGGACCAATCAGGAGCAGCCACATAGATGCTTCCTCTGTGCCCCGAGCTGCACCCACCTGCTCTGTCCTCCTGCCCACGTCCCCCGGCTGGGTGCCACCCAGCTGTCCATACGAGGCAGAAGTGGGGCACCAGCCGTACGCCCCTCTCTCCCATGCAACACCACTCCAACACGAGCCCACTCACTGCTCCTGCACCAAATCCCTCTGGTGACACCCCCATTTCCCTGCTCCCCTTTACAGCACACTCCTTGAGAGAGCTGTCTGGAGATGTGGTCAGTTCCAATTCCGCACCCCATTTCCCAGGTACCCTTTCCCATCCCCTCGAAGTGGCCAGTCCTCAGTCCTCACTGTGCATGACCCACGGGCAGCCCTGGACCGGGCGCC
Source organism: Solenodon paradoxus (assembly GCA_004363575.1). NCBI lineage: Eukaryota > Metazoa > Chordata > Mammalia > Eulipotyphla > Solenodontidae > Solenodon > Solenodon paradoxus. Next base: position 8,587 of record RJWH01003993.1, read on the forward strand.
CTGCCTTGAACCCCAGCCTTTCCTTCCCAGCTTGCAGTGGCTTCTCCTCTGTGGTCTCTGCTGGTGGAGGGACACTCCTCCACTCTGACTCTGCCCATTACTTTCAGCTGCTGCCCTAGACTGTAGGAGCCCTGACACCCCAGACTCCAGATTTGCATTTCAGCCAGGCCTCTCCCTGAACCCCACTGGTTCCCTGGCCCCACCCCTCCTCTGGGTGGTCCAAGGCGGCTCAGACCACACTGGTTCAGAATGCAGCTCTCCATCACCTCCTCCAGCCCTGCCCCTGGTGCCCCCGTACTGCCTTCACCCTTCTGGTTGCTCCTCCTAACTCCTCTTTCTTTGACACCTGAGCCCCAATTTGCTAGCAAGCCTGGTTCTCTCAGGTCACCACGTACTCTCATGCCAACTGCTCTCACTCTCCAGGACCTGGCCCTTGTTCCTCGTGGCTCGCCTGGGAAGACAGTCACCTGGGAAGACACTCACCTGGGTCATGAAGATCCTCCTCCCTCTTCTCCCTGCTTCTGCCCTCGCCTCCTTTAAGCCCGTTCTCAGCACAACAGCAGGGAAATCCAATTTCTCCACTCTTCGCTGTTCCTCCAACACAGATTCCTGCCTCAGGGCCTTTGCACTTGATGGTCCTTTGCCTAGAATCTACATCACCTTCTTCCCTGGTGCACAGCGCCACCTAGTTCCTGATTTCCACTCCCCACCTATTTTATCCTGTTTCTTGTCTTCCTTGCTAGACTCCATGCTTCTAAGGAAACGGCTATTTTTTTTCTTTATTGTTTTGTTCATTGTTATACTAATATATCCCCAAGTACACAAGGTGAGTCTCTCCCCACAGTAGGTTCTCGATACATATTTGCATGAATGAATACATGTATCAGTGATTAGGGCTATGAATTCAGGGCTATGAATCTAAGAATTCTCTGCTTATCAACCAAAGCTGTCTGCAAAACGGAAATCTGATGACATCACTCCTGACTTAAAACCCATCGTGGTTTCTCTTGATCATCCAGTAAAGACCTAAATACTGCCTTGCTGATGTGTCAGCCCCTGGTAATCCTCCCATATCCAAATGCTCCAGCATATCAGACTTTTAACTCTGGTCCTTACCATGATCTCTGCCTCAGGGCGTTTGCACACACTATTCCTTCTGCCTTGAAGAAACTTGCCTCCTTCTTCCCGTCTCATCTGGAGGCTCACCCTGATCCAGACTTGGTTTTCTTATCATGTCTCTTCAATGACACCTTGTGCTTCCCCTCGAAGGCACTCTCCCAGGTGCACCCTGCGTGCGTGCGTGCGTGTGTGTGTGTGTGTGTGTGTGTGTGGTTATACCAGGGTCACGCCTGTGTTACCCTCCATCGTCAGCTACACGCGGGACAGGTCTGTCCTGCCCATGGTGTGTGTCTGCTTTGTGGGGTGTTGCCAACTATACCCCACAGAGTAAGGGTGATCCGGACAACCTGCTGAAGGGAAGGGCGCACGTTGGCGCTAACTCACAAACTTGACTTTCTGGGCCCAGGTGAGTCTCCTGGCCTTCACATCAGCCATGTCCTGGACTGGTCACTGCATCAGCCTCTGACTGGGAGCCCCTGGGACACCCTCTCTCTGTGGACCTCCTCCTCCCTAGCACCTGGGGGTCAGTGGGTCACTAACTAAACTTTGGATGCTGTTACTGCTGCGGGTACCTTGGAGGCTCAAGGGCTGGGGACTGAGCCGAGGGTTCAAGGCAGCAGCAAGAGGTGAGAGGAAGCCCAGAGCCTTCCCCTCCTCGGTGACCCTTGCTGGCTTCCTCCCGGGCAGGGTACAGGGCGGAGGTGACGGTCAGCCAGGTGTTCTCAGGCAGCCTCCGCGTACTCAATCGCCACTTCTCCCAGGACCTCGCCCGCCGGGAGTCCAGTGCCTTCAGGAGCGAAACCGCCAAAGCCCAGAAAATGGTAGGGCTGGGAGGGGCGGGGGCTCGCTGGCCAGGTCCTCTACCTGGAGCAGCCCTGCTCCAGGCTGGAGGGAAGGCGGCCGCGGTACAGGGTGGGGGCAAGGTTCGCGGACTTGGCGGTCAAGCGCACTTGGATTAAGCCTGGCTGTGTTGCACAGCAGTGGGGCGGCTTGGAAAGTTAGCGCCTTGCAGACCCACCCGCCTCCCCTCTGTCCTGGGCAATGGCTTTCTCCTGGGGCATCATCTGCCTTCCGCCAGCTCCTTCCAGGGGGGCAGAGAGTGCCAAGGAGCCACTCCCAAGGCGGCCCTCAGCCAGGAGCCCTGGAGGGGTGGCTCCATGCCCCAGCCCCTCACCATGGAGCAGGGAGACAGGTCTGAGGATGCTCCCACCGGCAACCCCCTTGGACTGCACCTCAGCTGCCCTCAGCTCTGCCCCTCTGCCCCTCACCCTCACAGGGTTTGCGGGCCCCTCCTGTCTCTCCCTGGCCCCCACACTGTGTTCCCTAGAATCACATCCAAGTCCACCATCTGCCTCGTGTCTGTGACTCAGGACCTGCTCCCAGGGACCCAACCACAGGCTCTCTTCTTCCACCTCTGCACGTGGGGTGGGCTGGGTTTCAGTGAGGTTGGCGTGTGCTTTCCAAGTACTTTACACACAGCGTCCTGCCGTCCATCCGCCCTTGGACATGTGCAGAAGCACTGGCTACACTCCCTTGCCTGTGGCTGGGGAGGAGGAGGGGGTCTCGGGAGCGTTGGGGGGGCTTCCTGCACTGAGGGGTGACTTTCAAGGAGAAGAAGAGACTACCAGGGGTCAGGTGGAGGTGAGAGTTGGGATGGGGGCAGGGTGATACCCACGGTGCGCAGGAGTAGGTGGAAGGGGCAGGGGCTTGGTTTCCTGGCACGGGCTGGCCTGGCCACCCCACAGACGCCTCTGCCGAGCAGGGTTTGCAGTGACAGAGAGCAGCGCATGGTGGGACAGGGGTTCAGAAACCCCGTGTCTGCCCGCAGAGGGTCACCGAGGGGCCACGGTTTCCCCTCCTTTAGCTCCGGGACCTCATCGCCAGCACCCGCCTGGGCACCTACTACAATTCCAGCTCCGTCTACTCCTTTGGGTGAGTTGCCCAGTCCCCCCACCCCCGCCCCATGAGAAGCCCCTGCTGGAACCCAGACTCCAGATTGGGAGTCTCGAGCTTCTGCCTCACTCTCTCCATTGCTCAAAATGGGGGAAACTGAGGCCTGGGGAGGAAACATCTTCCCGCTTGTGTGCTCCCGTTCCTGGGTTCGGTCTTCTCATCTGTAGAGTGGGCTCAGTGGTTTGGTGGGTGTTCCCCTAGACCGTGACTGATGTGCTTTCAGGGCTGATGTGTATCAGGCGAGGCCACGGCAGGGCATGGTCTGTGCATGCTTCCTAACCTGTTTTGCCTCAGTTTTCCCACCTGTAAAATGGGGCCAGGGGTATGAGTACTCCCTCTCAGGGAGTTAGGAGGCTTCCAGGGGAAGACGGAGAACAGCCTGGGAGGTTGCAGGAGCTGGAGGTGACTTTCTCCCACTCCCACTACCCTGGCTCCTGCCCCTGGCTGGCAGCAGGGGGCTGGGCAGGCAGACCTCAGGCGCTGCCCCAGCGGCCCTCTTTCCCGCCTCCTCAGGGAAGGGCCACTCACCTGCTTCTTCTGGTTTATCCTCCAAATCCCTGAGCACCGCCTGCCGATGCTGAGCCCCGAGGTGGTCCGGGCACTGCTGGTGCAAGAGCTGCTGTCCACTGCCAATGGCTCGGCCCCTGCCACCTACAGGGCTGAGTACGACGTGGACCCCGAGGGCCTGGTGATCCTGGGTCAGTACCACTGGGGTAGGGTGCTCCTGGGTGTCCTGCCAGGGAGCCTGGACTGAGGGGGGCGAGGGAGGGGCGGGATCGGGGTTGAGCTCAGACAGGCTGACTCTGATGGTCTCTTCTATTTTTGTTTCCATGTTATTTCGTTTGCATTATTTTGGGGTCTTTGTTCATTTGTTCGTTTCCTTTTAACAGAAGCCAGCGTGAAAGACATAGTTGCGCTGAATTCCACGCTGGGTACGCTCTTTTTTTACCCCTCTCTCCACATTTCGTTTGCGTTGGTGTTTTTCTTGGCTTGGTTGAGTGGCTACGGCTGGTGCAGGGAGCAGTGGCCTGAGTTGTTCAGGGGACGCCATGGGGGACTCGGATGGTCCTGAGCAAGGCTGGGGATCTGTGGGGGTGTGTGCATCTGAGAGCAGGTGTGCGTGCGTGTCTGTGCACCAGTGTGTAGGTGTGGCCCGTGCAGGGTGTGAGAGTGATCGCAGCTTTCGTGCACATCAGCGGGACTCTACTTTGCTATCACTGAATTCATCTGCCCGCAAGCTCCCATTTTCACTGCTGGCAGAAAATAACATTGCTAACTTGAGGCTGTCCATCACACTGAGTTTACAGTTTGGCCTTTTGGAAATAACAGTTCTGTCGCATTCAAGGATTCTCCCTCCATCATTTTCCTCCCCTTTTTCTAGCCAGCCGAGCTAAGTTGCCCTCTCCCCCACCTCTCCCCATGCCATATTGTAATTACCTGCCTTTCTCCAAGTGGCTCCAAAGTCTCCTTCTGAGTCCTGGGAAATAAAGAAAATGCCAGCAGGCTACCACACTACACAAGGTCAGAGAGTGGTGTCCCCACTGCAGTCTGTGTGACCGGCTGTTTCTGGAGTTGTGCAGTGCACCACCTGTGCTACTGTACCTGTGCCCTTGAGCACCAGCCCCTGAGCACTCAGGTTTCTCTGATACTACCTGGAATTCCTATCCAGAGCTGAAGCAGGGCCTCATCCTCCTCTCAGGGTGAGAGACAAATTTAAATCCTGGTCATACTTCTCTGATCTTCCTCTCCTCCCATCGCTGGCTTAATGCTTACTTCCTTGGTGGGTGAAGTCAAGCTACAACTTCCTAAAAGTTAAAAATTACGATTCTCATACAAAGATATAGTGTGAGCGTGTCAGAGATTTCACTCATCAAAGAGAGAACTGGTAGAAAGGCAAAGCTGATTCAAAGGAGACAAGAAACTGATCTGTTTATCATCAATTTATTATCACATCTCTAGTATCATTTATCTATTATGATGATGATCTGTTATTATCTATGATTATCACCATCATCCATCCACCATTTATTTTTCTAGCCTGTGGAAAAGAGTGCTGGAATAAGATTGTCAAGTTAGAAACACAACCGGTTAATATCCTACCAGGCAATAAAGCTACAACCTTTGGGGTCATCTTTTCCAGTGAACCAAAATCTTTCACTGCTCATCATTCTTCTGAAGTTAACAACTACCTCTAGAGACTGGCGCCTAATTGATAGTCACCAGTTTGTTCCTTTTATTATTCCCAAGAGCCTTAGGGGGACTTCCTAGGCAGTCCTCTTGGACAGGTTGGTGGAGGACAGGCAGCAGGCCACATCTGCTCTGCCTCCTGATGACGTATGGCCTTTGAGCAAAGAATGGGCTTTGCATTTTAAGTGATTTTTAAAAACTGTGTAAAAATGTCTTATTGCTCCTATACCTACACAGTAGGCTGAGTGTTTCCCTTTTACCTAAAACATTTGCTCTCTGATTTTATACAGAGTCTGCTGATGCTGCTTAAGGATAATGCCTCTCAGTCTTTTGGCTTTGTTTCCAGGACTCCTTGACACTTAGAGAAATCATCGAGGACCCCAAAGAGCTTCTGTCTCTGTGGGTCACAGACATCAATAATTCCCAACAAAATGAAAGTTGAGGAATTGAAAATTACCTATTAATTTACATTTAAAACAATAATAAGCCCACGACAAATTAGCAAAATATTAAAAGGAAAAGCTTTCCAGAACAAGAAAGTTTAGTGTGAGGCCACACATCTCTGTTTGCCTATGAGAAGACAGCTGGGTACTCACATCTGCTTCTGCATTCGGTCTACTGTGATGTCACACATTCTAGAAAATTCTGCTGTGTACACCTGAGGGAAAAAAGCAAAAATATCTTAGTTTTATTATGAAAGTAGTTTTGATTTCATGGCGCCTTTGAGAGGGTGTTGGAAGCCCCAAAGGGCATCGTGCTGTGAACCCCTGTTCTGGTGTGGTATTAGAAAGGCTCTCTTTTTCGCTTTATTTTCAATCTGGGGTTGTTTTGCTTTGTTTTTTTGGTTTTATTTTTAAGGACAGATGCAGGCAGCAATGAAGGTGTGTAGACAGGCAGGAAGAGAGAGAAGGAAGAAGCATTTTATTTATTTTATTTAGTTGTTCACATTGGTTGTTCTCCCAGTTCTGAGACGCAAGCCCAGGTCCTTGGGATGTACGTGGACTGTGCTTCAGCTGGAGGCGGCTGACCAAACCCCTACTCCACCGAGGTGTGCCAGATTTATTTTTAATTCCCAGGAGGATTACTTTTACAGCATCATGCCTTTACCCCATGTGGGTTTATCTCAGGGGTTCTCAAACTCTGAGTTTCCAAGGACACCCCCTCTTATACCCCCGAAGACTGATTAAAGTACAGAAGTCATACAGCCTTCCATTCAGGCTCCCTGGGTCTTGCCTGGAGCTCAGGGACCTGCTTTCGATTCCTGTCCCTGGGAGAGGCTGGTGGAGTCACAGGTGGGCCTCCCTACCCCCATCGGTGACAAACCAACTCTCAGCAAGTAAGCCCATTTGCAATCTCCCTTGGGAGGGCCCTCCAGGCTCCAGAACATACAATTGTGAGCTCAGAGAAAACCTTTATCCCAGGAGGCCTGGCTTTTGCAAGTGAAAACCTGAGTTCTTAGCAGACTATCTGCTTGAGAATGTCTTTTTCTTTTTCTCTCTCTTTTTTTTTTATTTCAAGGAAAGGTGAGGCAGGAATGAAGGCCAGCAGAGGCAGGAAGAAAGAGGAGGAAGAAGCACCTTTATTTCATTTTTATTTCAGTTGTTCACACTGGCTGTTTCCCCCGGGCCTGGGAATGGTGGAGCAGTGGTTAGGTCCATTGCCTCCAAAAGAGCAAGAATGTCCTCTTTTGAAGGTCACAGACAAGTCAAGTTCCCTCTGTCAGCCTGGGCAGCCTGAGGGCACCTCCGGGGCTAGGGGTCTGCGGCCCCCCTGTGGAGGCTGGAGAGGGAAGCTGGAGAGAGGGACGGGCAGGCACCTGCCAGTGCAGACCATCACCCTGCCCTCGTCGGCATGCTCAGTTCACATGTGTGTGTGCGCACACACACCACATCAGCACGCGTGTCCCCCTGCCCCTGGGTCTGGGCTGGGTCTTTCTGGCACTACCTTTCCTGTGCTGGGTGTCCACGTGTCCCCAGGATTCCGACAGTTCCTCTGTGATTACCCCTTTGCATTCAGCAGATGCCCAGAGCCCCTGCCCTCCAGGCGCTCAGCCTCTAAGTCGGGGTGAGAGGGCGATGACTCAAACCTTTGAGGCAGGTTGTTGGAATACTTCCTCCAGGCCCGGGCCCCAGCCTGCACTGGGGACACCAGATGACCGCGTCCTCACCCCTGCCCATAGAGGCGATCCAAGCTCCTCAAGGGAGACAGGTCACAAGCAGAATGTCACCACAAGCCATGCCAGTGCTAGCACAGGGCCCCAAGAGGCAGTGGGGAGAGGGACTTGTCCTGCCCCGGGGACAGAGACAGAGGCCAGGAGCCAAGGCCCAAAGCAGAGGAAGGGTTTGCTCCTGATGGGGGCTGCTGGAATTCTTGCTGGCAGAAGGGGTAGTAACTCAGGAGGCAGGCGGGCACCTGTCAGACAGGGAGGGAAGGGCACCCTTGTCTGTGACCTTCAAAAGGGAGCAGCGTGCGAAAGGCCAGAGAGCACACCACGCAGCGTGCCCGTGCACTTTCTCCAGCAACCAGAGGTGCCAGGCCCCCAAATATTTGCAGATAGAGACCTACACGTAATGAGCCTAAAGCTAATTGGCCAAATAAAAGTAATCACCAAGGTGGCAAACGGAAAGCGTCCGTGCAGAGCACAATTTATTTAAAGAATGCAAGGAGCACCCAGGAGCAGCTCGCTACCTTTCCCAGCTGCTGGTGGAGGCAGCGTCAGAGGCCCTGTCCCTTCCGCTTGATGACAAAGGTCTCTCCTGGAGAAGGTCAGCTCCCAGGGGAGTCAGAAAGGCCAGTGTCAGGAGGCAGCCATCAGAGCACAGCACACAGGTCTCTATTTCCTTCTCAGCGCTCAAAAGCCGCTCAGAGAAAGAAGGGGGACGTTTGTGTCCAGCTGACAGAACTCAGAGTGGCTACGCCACTGGCCCCGCGTCACACAGCTGATGGGAGGTCCTGCAGAACGTGTCCTCCCAAGGTGGCCTCCTCCAGCACCTGGGCTCCCTGCTCATCCCAGCGGCGGAAGCCCATCTGCTCTGCCTCGCTGGCTCATGGCGAGATGTGAGTGAGAGACTGACTCCCAGAGAGACCTGTCTGCTCCCCAGTGATCCCGTGCTTCACACCCGTCAGAGGTGCCTGAGAGCTGCTCTGGAATGAACGATGGTGGGAAGTGCCTGTGCTCACACACAGTACGTGGCTCCCGTCTAGGAGGAGTGGAGTGTGGGTGTGGCGAGCTGCGTGTGCGCTGGAGAAGGAGTGTGGAGTGAGGCTGGCCGGGCAGCACAGGGAGGGCAGTCACAGGGCTTGCTCTCCAGCCCCACCTTCTCCCTCCTCCTCACACCCGTCTAAGGGTGGTCACTGCATGGACTGAGCACCTATGGTATGCACAGTTGTCTGCCGAGCACTCAAACCTGTGCTACTGCTAAGCTTGAGGACCCCCAGGCAAGGGTGGCGTCATTGCTCCCCATTCTACAGATGAGAAAATCAAGGCCCAGTAGAGATTAGGTGGGCAGGTCTGTAAATGAGGACGATAACACAAACTTTTTTAAAGGGTATCTTTACTGACCTATTGATTGATTGAAAGGAAAGGTGCAGGCAGGAGTGAAGGCAAGATGGCAGGAAGACAGGAAGCGAGGAGGGACAGATGCGAATTAATTTTATTTAGTTGTTTATCTTGGTTGTTCTACAGGCCCCCCTCAATCCCCACCCCACCGGCCCCGGGTCTCCACCCTGGGTCGCTGGGATGTATGTGGACTGCATCCTGTGGCCTTACCTGCTAGGCCACCTCGTGTGCCCACAGAAACGATTTCATGGTGCGTTGTGAGCATAAGACAGCAAATGGAGGACACCCCGCCCCGCTCCCAGCGGGCAGCAAACTCTCCATGAGAGCCGCATTCCCTTCCCCGTGTCCCTCCATCAAGTGCATGCCCGCTGCCCGCCCCACAGGGACAGACACCCTTCTCTGCTGACAGAACTGCCCCATTAGTTGGCTGCCCAGCAGCCAGAGGTGTCTGTGACCCAGACCTGTTCACACCCCAGCCGGCCTGACCTTCCATGGCTGCCCACGGCCATGGAGGAGGCGGCTGCTCTCCCCGGTGTCGCCTGGGCCCTGCCCTCCTGCTCAGCTGCCCTCTTGCCTCCGGTTCCTGCCCTCCTGGGACTTCCTGACTCCCGACTTTCTCTGGCGCCCTCCTGGCGGGGGAGCTCATGCAAAGGGAACGAATGCCTGTCTGAGAATGAATGCAGGATGGAAGGGACCGAGCTGGGAAAGCAGCAGGGAACCGAGAGACAGGCCTGGACGCTGCTGCCCGCCGGGCGAGGAGAGGGCTGGCTTTCCCGACTCTCCCCCCGGCTAACAGACGTCTGGGGGCCTGTCCCTGTCCTGCCCCTCCAGGCTGCTACCGCTACAGCTTTGTGGCCCAGAGCCAGGTCGTCCGGCTGCAGGGGCCCGACCACCTGGCCTCCAGCTGCCTGTGGCATCTGCAGGGTCCCGAGGACCGCATACTCAAACTCCGGCTCGAGTGGACGCGGGCCGACTGCCGGGACCGGCTAGCCATGTACGACGTGCCTGGACCCCTGGAGAGGAGGCTCATCACTTCGTGAGTCCCTGAGGTGGGGGTGGGGTGGCAAGGTGGAGTCACAGGTCACAACCAGCAAACGAAGCACAGGGCCTTGGGCCTCGGTGTCGGGTAGAGCAGGAGGTAGAGGGAGACGGGAGAGGAGGGAGGACTGGGCATGGCTACCCGCTTCTTGAGCTTTAGTTTCCCAATCTGTAGCAAACCCAGGGCTCCAGGTGGCCCCCACGGTCAGCTCTGGGAGGTGTCGCCGCTTCTTAGGAAGCGTCAGTCTGCAGTTTTGACTTCCAACCCCTCTCCCACGCCGCTCCCTGCCTGTGTCTACTCCCCTGCCTCCCAGCTGTGCGCCCCAAGGCAAGGTCCTGTGGCTCTCTGAGCCTCAGTCTCCTCACCTGTTAAATGGGTGCGTAAGTGCGCTTAGCTCACAGGGTTGTCGTGTGGGCTTGATTAGATCATGTGCGGCCAGAGCCTCACGCAGCAGCGCTGCCGGGTATTAGCACAAACGCACCCACTAACTACCCAGTAGGACCCCTTGTTGCCACATCTGTAGAGTCTGGTTGAGGCCGGGTCAAAGGGCGTTGAGTGCCAGGAGTCCTTTAGCTTTAATACTTGCTAGTTGGGGAATAACAGAAAGATCCTGGGCAGAAGCATAGGGCGTCAGACATGGGCTGTGCCTTGGCGTGACGGGTGGGTCCGGTGGGCAGGTCGTGGGGTGAGCAGACATAAAGAGGCTGGAGACGCGTGGCCTCTGCATCTGCATCTCTGCACGGATGGGGGTGAGGCGTTGGGCCTATAAGGCTCCACAGGAGATGCCCCCACCACCCCACCACCCGGCAGCCTCCGGGCTGGTGCCTCCGATCTTGTTTGGGCCTGGCCAGCGTCCAGGCGGGGGCGGGAAGGGGCCTCTGTGTTCAGACCAAAGGCCGTCCTTGCTCTGGTGGGCAAAGGTCCTGCCCCCGGCGCCCCAGGGCCTCTGAATCTGCTGAATCTGGGCTCTGAGACCGCACATTCATTGCCCTCCTTCCTGCCCTGTGCCCATAAATGCACTCAGGCGTGTGTGTGGGCTGGGTTCCTGGGAGGTGCAGACAAGCCAGACCCGCCTGATTTCCAGGCCCAATGAGGTGGGGACACTTCGGGCTTCCACTGGGACTTCTCTGAGTGCCCCCAACAGCTGGGTGTATGGGGGGGGCCTGGCTGCCCCCCAGGGCTCTGTGCCTCCTGCTGTGGCACTTGGGGACTCACTTTCTTTTGGAATGTAAGGGAAGTTCTGATACACAGGTCAGGCCAGCCTGGGGGCATCCTCAGACTCGCAGCCCGGAGCCTCGAGGCGTCTTTAGTGGTGATGGGAAGACAGCCCGGGACCCTTGCCCGCACGCGGTTTGTTGCATGTGTCCCGTGTCCTGGGCAACAGCAGAGACCTGCTCTAGGTAAACAGAGGAAGCTCCACCAGTAAAAGCGCCCATTCAAGGTGCCCCGGTCCCTCCTCGCCTTAATGTCTGCTCCTCCCACCTCCCGGGAGAGCTGAGCCCAAATCCAAGCAGGGCCTGGGGCCCGCAATCTGGGGCGCAAATCCGCTCGTACAAATGAGAGGAAGGGGAGCACGGTGGGGCCAGGCCCTCAGGCCCTCCCTCGCGAGATTCCTGCGGAGCCTCCGCCGGCCTCCCCCTCAGGGCTTCTGAGGCTGTGTTTGGACTTGGGCACCAGGGGCCCCTATGGCACCCAGCGTGGCAGATGGGCAGGCAGTCTTCGCTGCTGACTGCCGGCGCACCCCCTCTGGATGGGGACAGGCGAGGGCTTCTGGAGTTTGCCTGCCAATTAGCAGGGGTTCCAGAGAATTCTGTCAGAGACAAGAGGAAGTTGGCCAGAGGCTGGTGAGGTGGCAGAAGAAAAGATGGGACCACCCCACGGCCGGAGATGGGCAGCTGGATGGGCAGGGGTCACCAGAGCAAGAGGACAGCTCTGGCACACGTCTGTCTCTGCCATGGGCCCCAGTGGGGCTTCAGCACCTCCTTGGGCCTCAGTTTCCCCATCTGGATACCAAGAAGGTGACATGGACAGTCTCTGAAGAGCCCCTTCAGGGCTGGCTGTCCAGACCTCCACGCGTCTAGACTCCAGCGTACAGCTACGTGTCCCGAGCCTGCGGGCACCGCTTTGCGTGGAATCCTGGGAGACGCCAGCGTCACCTGACCACCTGCCTGCCCCTGCCTGTCCCAGCCCAGACAAGGCCAGTCAGTGGGCGCAGTCCTCACAGCTGCCACCCTGGCCCCTGTGGAACACTCCGGTCATGGGATTCTGAGCGGGGACGGGGACAGTCCACTGTCACAGTTGAATTGTAAGTGCCAGGAGCCTGGACGACCTCTTGTCCTCTCTCACCTGAGATGCTGGCCAGACCCTGACAGGCCTGCAGTCAGTGACCAGGCCAGAGGGTCAGGACCTGCCCGTGGACACGGCAGGCCGGTCGCAGCGCCTGGATGCACAGCTCCAGTCCGCCCTGCACTGCGCCTCCTGCTGCCGCGCTCCCACTGGTCTCTGTCCCCAGGGTCTACGGCTGCAGTCGCCAGGAGCCTGTGGTGGAGGTGCTGGCGTCCGGCGCCGTCATGGCCGTGGTCTGGAAGAAGGGCCTGCACAGCTACTCCGACCCCTTCCTGCTCTCGGTGCAGCCCGTGGCCTTCCAGGGTGAGGTCTCAGGGTCCGGAGGGGGGCTCCCCGTGCCCTTCCCCTCTGCTCTGTGGAGGGTGGGGGCGGGGGGAGGTTCTGGAAGCACCTCTATCAGCCCCCACCCCTAGTCCCTCTCTTCCTTCCTCCCTTCTCACCCATCCCTGCCCTGCACTCTTCTGCCCTTCCCCACCTCCCATCTCCTCCACTCCTCTCCCTTTCTCTCTGGGGCCTTCGCCCCGTTTTCTCTTTCTGAGCTGTGGCCTGTCTGCCCTAGCAATTCTGCCATCCAAGACCTCTGGGGTGAGGGGTGTGCCTCATGTCCCCTGGGGCATGCAGGGGGCCCCTCACAGAGCACCGGCCCTACTCTCCTCCCGCGCCCCTCTCCCTCCCCGTCCCCTTCACCTGCCACCACCCTGCACTGTCCTTGGGCCCCATCCTCTCTGGGAAGACAAAGCAAGCCTTGCTGTTTGGGTTCCCCTGAGCTGGTGGAAGAGGGCTGCTCCTCCTCCTCCCCACACTCTGCCCTTCCCCCGTTTCCCTCCCTCCACCGGGTTGACCCCCAAAGTCTCTAGAAGTGACCTCAGACCCCAGCTGCCCCACTGGGGTGCTGACTGCCCTCCCTGAGTCTGGCTCTGTGCTCATGGGGTTCTTGAGAACACAACTATCAGGGAGCTTGGCTCCAAGGAGAGGTGGGGGCAGCTGGGGTGCTCCTCACCCCTCACCCTCTCGTGGCGTGACCTTGTCCTAGTCACTCCTTCTCTTCTGACTTTCATCTTTCAAAGAGGGGGCATGTCTCCGTCCCCCACCTCGCAGAGTTTCTCACAGTTGTGCACACACCTGGTAAACAGTCACATGTCACACAACTGACATCTGTGGCGTGTATCCTGTTTGAGGGCTTTGTTGTCTCATCCCAGCAGCCACCTATGACATCCGTATAGTATGGCCCCCATTTTACAGATGAGGAAACTGAGGCCCAGTCACCCAGTCAGCTCACCCCTGGACTCTATGTTTCCCTGGTAGGAGGGGTGGTGGGTTAAGGCAGCCCCTCGCCTGCCCCGAGGTGCGGTGCGGGGCAGGCTGGGGCCCGTAACCCTCTTCTTGGCCAGCCTGCGAGGTGAACCTGACGCTGGAGGGCCGTCTGGAGCCACAGGGTGTCCTCAGCACGCCGTACTTCCCCAGCTACTACTCGCCCAGAACCCACTGCTCCTGGCACCTCACGGTGAGCCCCTCGCCCCTGGAGCCTGCTGCCCAGAGCACCCAAGGGCCTCTGAGGGCCCTGCTGGGAGGGAGCGAGGTCCTGCCTCTGCTGAGCCCCGAGTCTGTGCGGAGCGGCTGACAGCTTCAGTCCAGCTGGCAGGCTGCCTCCTTCCTGAGATGTCCTGGGGGGGAGGTCTCAGTCCGGCCAGGCCCGGGGCGCCTGGTGACCAGCTCCTCCCGCACAGGTTCCTTCCTTGGACTACGGTTTGGCCCTCTGGTTCGACGCCTACGCTCTGCGGAGGCAGAAGTACGACCTCCCATGCACCCAGGGCCAGTGGACCATCCAGAACAGGAGGTGCCCCCTCAGAACCCGCTTCTCCTCTCCCTGCCTCACGGGGACCCTGTCGGAGCCCAAGTCCTGGGCCTCAGAGGGGCAGCCCTGGAAGGGAGCCCAGGGGGGCTGGAAGTGGGCCTGGTTGGCTCAGCCCTTGACCTTGGCCCTGTCCCTTCCCTCTGGGGATGTTTCAGGTCAGAGAGGCCCTGAGTCTAAGCACTGAGCCCTGTGCTGATGCCTCAAGCCCCCAGAATCCTCAGACCACCTCCATCATCAGACACATTGGGCGCTGATCCCAGTTAGAGAGAAGTGGTTTCACTTCTATGGGTGCTGGCACCCCACATCCTTAATGGGAGCCCCAGTAGAGCACTTTCCCCAAACCCACCCAGAACCCAGAGGCCCCCGCCCCCAGCCATTCGCTTCCTGCAGAAAGGTGCAGGCCCCTGACCGCTGCTGCAGGGGTGCGGCAGACCCCTGTGTGCCCCCCACCCCGGGCGACACCCACCCTGCTGCCGGTCCTGCCCCAGGCCCCCGGGGAGATGGGCAGGAAGGACAGTGGGTTAGGCCAGGTGAGGGGAGGGCCACCAGCTGTGGAGAGGACAGCTCGGGGGGGCCCGGGGGCTGCAGCCGGCCAGCTGCGAGGGCAGGGAGCAGGGAGCGAAGACGTGTTCTGTGGGCGTCTAGGACATTCAGGGACACTTTCAGTGTCCACGTCTGAAGACCGTGTGGGAGCTTCTGCAGCAGAGGGGTCTCAGGGGCAGAGGGTCGTGGTGCCGGGGCCGGGACGGGAGGAAGGCGTTGGGGGAGCAGGTGGCCCTCCCCTGCTCCAGTTGCGTGGGAAGACGTCTTGGGGAGAGTTGGGATCTGGAAGTTGCTTGCAGAGTGTATGGCGGTTGGGGGCAGGGGGCGCGGGGCTGGGACATTGAAGAGAAGCGTCTGCATCTAATAGCAGTTTGGGCTCTGCTCTCCCTGCCAACCCCAGGATTCTGGAATCTAAGAGGCTAGAGTTTTAATCGGCAGGATTCTTGGCCCCAGAGGTTTTGAGTATCCAAGACTCTAGTACCCTAGAACTGGAAGGTTCGAAGCTCTGGAATTCTTGGATTCTGGACTGCACGTCCATGTTTGCTGGCACTTGGCTTGTCAGTAGATGGTTTCAAAACATCACCCAGAGAAGGGGTGACAGGGACAGGCCCTGCTCAGACGCGTTGTCCTTTCCAATGCTTTTGCAATTCACCAGGGACTGTGACAAAAAGAGGAAATGCCACTGGCGTGGCTCCTGACCTGCGCTGTGGGGGGTGACATCAGGTGGCGTGGCTCCTGACCTCCGCTGTGGGGGGTGACATCAGGTGGCGTGGCTCCTGACCTCCGCTGTGGGGGGTGACATCAGGTGGCGTGGCTCCTGACCTCCGCTGTGGGGGGTGACATCAGGTGGCGTGGCTCCTGACTTATGCTGTTTGGGGGTGACATCAGGTGGCGTGGCTCCTGACTTGTGCTGTTTGGGGGTGACATCAGGTGGCGTGGCTCCTGACCTGTGCTGTTCAGGGAGCTGAAAGCATCTTGTCCCATCAGTCCTGGCATGTGGGTGGTGTTCTGGGCACAGCTCTGATCCTGTGTGGCCTCCCTGGGGGCCCCCTCGCTGCCCAGCCAGGACCTGCCCAAGCTGGGATGACTGGACTCCCGCTCAGGGTCAGGAGTCTGCAGGGGCCATGATTCGTAGTTCTCTGAAGAATAAGGTCTTTCCCTGCCACCCTCTCCACTCCACCCAGAGCTGAGTCTACTGTTTCGGAGAGGAGTGTGCCCTTGCACCCACCTCCAGGCCGTGCCCTCTACCAGGAGCGGGGCCCCCACACGGCGCTGACCCTGCAACATGTGACGTCAGTGGTGTTGCCACCATGCCCCTCCCTGGGGAGGCATGAGGCTCAACAGGGTGGCTCGGTGCCCAGAGCACCGGGGCCTGCCCCTGCCCACCACCAGGTACCACCAAAAGGATGGATGCCTCCATGCACCGTGTGCCCTGGGGAGGGCCATTTCCCAGAGGGGCTCTGACAGGGGCGTGGGGAGCTGCCCGTGGGCTTCAGTGTGGGCTGCAACAGGGGGAGTGCATCAAAGTTTTGCTGCCTGGTGGCTTCTCGGACACTGTGACAGATTCTAACGGCCAGAGGGGACCACTCCCTCCCCAGAGTCTGAGCTCTAGCCGAGTGAGCTGCTCTGGCTGTGGGCCCCACCCTCCCCCACAGTCAGGGTGCTGGGGCCTGTGGCCTCTTGTCCTTGTCATTTTGCCTTGAAGTGGTGAGGAGGGACCTTTGGGTGCAGCCAGGAGTTGGGGGGAGGGTGAAGCCTGATGAAGCTGTCACGTCCCCCTCCTCCTCTCTCACCCCAAGCTCCCTCCACTTGTGTGGGCTTGAAGAGGTGCTCAGGCGAGTCTGGCCATGGCTTCTGACATGTCACTTTGGTTAAACCCGCGTCCTCATCTGTAAAACGAGGCGCTCAGGCTGGACCAGGGCCCCAATCTTTGTTATTTCCCCTTCAGAAGGTGAAGTTGTAGTTATTTGTTCCTGCCGAAAGGTCTTTCCAACCTGCTGGTGAGGTGGGGAGAGCTGAAGCATTGAAGCCAGAGCCGGATCCCATGCCAACCCCTCTCCTACGTGGGCAAGGCCTCACCTCCCTACCTCTGGGAACCTGCCTGGAAAATGCGCAGTGGGCCTGAACCAGACCCCTCCCCCAGGGAAGGTGACTGAAACGCAGCCCAGAATGGAAGCTGGGCTCTCATGCTGCCTCCACAGACCATTGAGGAAGCACAGAGAGGCAAAGTCATTTACACAAAGTCACCCAGTTTTTTTAAAAAAAATGTCTTTCTTAAAGGAAAGGCACAGGCAGGAATGGAGGTGAGCAGGCAGGTGGGCAGGAAGAGAGAGGAGGAAGAATCTTTATTTTTATTTAGTTGTTCACGCTGCTTCCCCTGCCCCGGACCCGGGCCTCAAACTCAGGGGGGTTGTGGCCTGCGCTCCTGCAGAGGCGATTGATCTAACCACTGGTCCACCAGGGCGCACCCACCGGCTTTTTACTGAAAAGCCAGATTGAGTCGTGCAAACTGATCCGAAGACCTGTGTGGGCGTTGGTGCCTGTACGCGTGAGTGCACGCCTGTGCATTGGGACATGTGTGTCTGCCCCAGGGGGCTCGCACTCCGGCTTCTTCCTGAAGGGCCCCTGTGCAGTCGCGCCAGCGTTGGTGCTCGCCGAGGCCCTCCCCACCAGGCCGGGGGCATCCTGCAGGAGGCCTGGCCTCTCTGTGGCTCTCGCTGTTTCTGGGTGCTGCTGGCAAGTCCTATCTCTATCTTCTCAGACCCTCCTTAAGAGTCCAGGGCCCCAGTTGGAGACTCGGGTCCTCTGTCCCCAGTGCCTGCCTCTGGCGGTGCTTGGAAGGGAAGGCAGAGGTGTACCTGCCATCGGGTGCATCGGACAGGCCATTTCCTCTGTTCGGATTGCTTTGATAATGATCACCTTATGCAGACGCTGGGAAATTCTTTGAATGAGCCTTTGCTGGAAAGTCTGTTTGTGTGGGTGGCAAAGACATAGCTGTCTGTGGAAGGGCGTCAGCTTCCAGGCACAGGGTTCAGGGCAGGGCACAGTTCTCGGGCCCAGAATGGTCACTGATGGGGAGCCACGAGGGAGGTCAGAGTTCTGAGCCCTCAGATGATGGGGAAGCAGGTTCCCCTTTCCAGACCTCCGTGGGCAACCTCTTCAGAGCCTTCTCTGCCTCCCCGCATCTCCCTGCTTCTTACCCAGTGTCTCCCAAGGCCACCTGAGCCCAGCCAGGGCCTCATGCTCTCTGAGCAGCCTGAGGCAGAGGCGGGACTTGGCTTGGTGAGATCAGCGGCTGCTCTTTTTCGCAGAATCCACTCTGGCTGGGTGTCACTGCAGCATTTTCCCCCTTTCTGGGAACCTGCCTCTCGCCAGCTTCCTCTGCTGTGATGTCACTTTTCTTACCATCTGCCCAATCATTTCCACCTCCCACCCATGGGGACAGGCAGAACCACAGCTTCCTTTGGCCTGCTGGAGCCCCTCTGGCCTAACATGTCTAGGAGGTGACGTCTCTGCTCTCTAAGCCCCTGGGCAGCCAGCGCTGCCTGCAGCCACAGAGGCTGGCTGGGCACCACTGATGACTCCCCTGTGCTGCGTGCTGGGCAGGCCTCGATGAACTCACAGCCTGACTGCATCATTAGCTTCTTTTCAGAGAAGTCATTTTCTCACACATTCCTTAAAACTTCCTGTGAGGGAGATATTATCGGCCCCACTTATGATTGGTTTTGAGCCATATGCCCAAGGTCACACAGCTGGTTCATGTGGCAAAGTTGGGTCTCTAACTCAGCTCTACAGTTCCAGGTCCAGTGCTCTGTCCACCCCACAGAGGCTGAAACCCTCTGTCCTCAGTGTTTGTCTTTCTGACCCTCCTTAGGAGCTGTCCTTAGGATCCATTCACCCATCCATCCATCTACCCACCATCCACCTTCCTTGCACCCGCCCACCCTGTCTTCCTTCCACCTACCTTTCCATCCAGCCATTATCGACTATCCATCCATCCATCATCTACAATTCATCCATACATCCATCTACCTACCATATCCATACATCCATATATCCATCTATGATCCATCCATCCATCCATACAGCCATCCATCCATGCACCTACCTATCCATCCAACCATCAATCCATCTGTTTATCCATTTACCATTCATCCATCCATCTACCATCCATCTATCCATCTACCATCCATCCATCCATCTATCCATTTACCATTGATTCATCCATCTACCATCCAACCATCCATCTACGTATCCATCCGATCATCAATCCATCTACCATCCATCCATCCATCCATCCATTTATCCATTTACCATTCATCCATCCATCCATCCATCTACCATCCAACCATCCACCATCCATGCATCCATCCACCATTCCTTCCTCCCTCCCTCCCATCTGGTTATCCATTCATCTATCCATCCATCCACCCACCCACCCACCCATCCAGTCTTTCTCAGACCCCTCCCTGTGTGGAGTTGCTGATACACCAGAGGTTGACAGAGTCCCTGCTTACTTCCTGATGAGACAGTGAGGAAAATTCCCAAATCCAGAGACTTGAGAAAGCAAGGCAGACCGCAGTGCAGAAACGTGCCTTCAGACACTTGGCACTTTACACTGAGACACAAGGGGGGCTCCATGGCCTCCAGACTTCAGGTGCTTCTTGGAGGCGGCGGTCTGTGGAGGCAGGAGGAGTTGCAGTCGGAGGACGTGGGCCCTGCAGCAGGAACCACAAGGCAGGTGCTGGAGGCACCGGACTGGTGTGTAGCTCCGTGGGCCGGCGGCCTGGGACAGCGGGAAGTAGGCACCGGGCAGCAGGGCTGGGGCCCTGCCTAGGCGGCGGCCTCGGCTATGTCCAGCCCAGGATGCAGGGGCCACTCTTGCAGGAGAGGCAAAAATGTAGATGATGATGTAAATTAGCTGCCGAGCAAGCCTGGGTAAAAATAAACTTTTAGCACTGCATAGACAAAACAGACCATCTTTAAATTGAGTGACTCAGGCTGAGTCACCAACTGCAGCCTTTGTCCTGAGTGCTGGCTCCCACTCACAGATAGCCTTGCCCGCCTCCCACCCCAGACCTCCAGGGCGCTGACCAACTGCTGCCCAGGCTGAGCAGTTTTCTGGGGTACCAGGCCGAGCCGTCACTGGTTCTGGAATGTCACGTGGGCAGGTGGTGGTGGCTTCGAGCCCCTGACCAAGGCGCGGGGTGGCTATGCAACCCTCAGATTCTTCTAGATTGAAATGATCTCCTGCAGGGCTCCTGTTCCTCTCGTCTCTTCGCAGCCTCCTGGTGATAATGGGGACAGTACTCTGTCCCTAAGTATGTTCAGGGGTGCTCTCGACAAACCCTTTTCCCAGCCTAGCCCCTGTCCACTTACCACCGATATTCTCTGGGGGTCATACTCCATGTGAATAATTATTTATTCACTTTAAAACAAGTAAATGACAAACCCTGTTTCTGAGGGTTTAAAGCAAAGGCCAGACTGGTTCGAGGGCGCCCTCTGGTGGCGCCCACCCGGCCGCTGGAGTCTTGGGGCAAGAGCCGCCCTTTCACATTGTTTAAAATTACTGGGCGCCCCAAAGAGCCTGCCTTGTTTATACAGATTCCGTGTGGTTGACATTTACCCCTTTAGACAGGAAAGCAAAATTACAAGTCATTTTCAATTCATTTAAGATCAGTCTGTGAATATACACGTTTTATGAGCAATTACTATGTCAGAAAAAACCCAAAGACTTTGGTGAGAAAGGATCATCCTTCTACATTTTTGCAACTTCCTTTCGTGACTGGAGTGACAGACGACACCAGGATCCCCACGGCTGCTTCCACGTATCACACAGCCCCCGGTGCTTGGAAAATGCCACTGTGTCCTTGCGAGAGAATGTGGAAAAGCAAATGCATCTGGGCCCTGTGAGAAAAATAAGTTTTCCTTTGGCTCTCCGGCGGGTCCAGACCATTCTCTGAGGACTGTCCGTCCGTCCAGGAGCGAGAACGTGGTCACTGCGGCCCAGCGGGAGACGGCGGGCTAGGCCAGGACGGGGAACGCGGGTGACGGAGGCTCGGTCCCTGGGGTCCGGTTACCCTGGGAGTCAGGCCACCTCCCCGGAGCAGGCAGGGCTCCTCCTGGGCCTGAGGACACTGGGCTCTGGCCCAGCCTGTCTCTTCCCGTCCTCAGCGAGAGGATGTTCCCCCTCACAGGGTGGAGCTGACGCAGCGGCGTCAGAGCCCCGAACTCTGAGACTTTGTATGATGCTCCCTTTTGAGGGGGAGCCCTGACAGGAAGGGCATCCCTCTTTGCTGGGGCCTGGAGGTGTGCCCTTCCCTGTAGGGGGCATACTGCACACTGACGGAGCCAACACATCCGTTCTGTGGGAGCATCCCTCCTGTGAGGCCCCCCTCTGGGCTGTCACACTCGCTCTGTGGAAGTGTCCCCTCCATCTGGAGGTGTCTGTGGGGAGCCCCTGGGTCTGACCCCTGGAGATGGGAAGGGCCTCCCTATTCTCTGGGGAGGACTCTGCCTCTCGCTGGGGTCCTGTGGAAACGAGAGCATTTTCTAGGGGTGGGGGGATCCAGCAGGGGTGTAGGGGCTCCGCCGGTGGGAGGTGTTCGCACGGGGTGTGGCCATGCCTCCATCAGCTATTGGTCCTGATGGGCCATTGGCCCTGGGAGCAGGACCGGTCACCAGGGCTGTGGGGGCCTCTCAGTGGGAGGGGCAGTCACCCCACACCAAGGGCGCAGTCCTCCTGTCCCCACTGAGTGGACCCGTAGGAACATCGTCCTCTACTGACACGTGAAGGCCTTTGGTCAGATCTGGGGTCAATAGGTGATCACGTTTCTGATTCTTAAGGAAGCAAAGTGAGACTCAGAGAAGGGCTGTGATTTGCTAAACTCTCACAGCTCCTTGGGGACCTGCACTAGAAACCAGACTTTGAATTTTATCCCGCAGGCAATGGGGAGCCATTGAAGGTTTTTGAGCAGGGAGTGACATAGCCAGGCTGCTTTCTAGAAGATGACTCTGGGGGTGAGCAGTCACCCGAGGGAGAAATTGAGACAGTACAGGTGGGGTGGGGGTGAGGCTCCCCTTCCTCTCCGCTGCCCTGCCCTCGCCCCAGGCTGCCCGCCTCTGGACAGCCGGAGCAGCCCAGTCTGTCTTCGGTCCCGCAGACTGTGTGGCCTGCGCACCCTGCAGCCCTATGCTGAGAGGATCCCCGTGGTGGCCACCGCCGGCATCACCATCAACTTCACCTCGCAGACCTCGCTCACAGGGCCCGGCGTGCGGGTGCATTACAGCCTGTTCAACCAGTCGGACCGTGAGTTCGGAGCCCGGGACACGTGGGTGCCAGGCCCCTGCAGCTCCCCACCTCTTTGCCGTCCCTAGAACCACTGAGAGACAGGTCAAAAGGACTATGTGTCCACGTGTGCAGGGCAGCCGTGTTTGCCAGGGACGCGTGTGCATACATACACACGTGTGCTGTGTGTGGGGACGAGTGTGCATGGGTGCGTCCACAGGCGGTGTCTGTCTGTCCTCTGCCCAGCCTGCCCCGGAGAGTTCCTCTGCTCTGTGAATGGACTCTGTGTGCCTGCCTGCGACGGGGTCAAGGACTGTCCCAATGGCCTGGACGAGAGGAACTGCGGTGAGCAGCCCGCCCTCCCCATCCCTCCTCTCTCCTCACCTGCTCTACCCAGCCTTTCCAGCAGAGACGTGGACGGGACAGGTCCCATCACCCAAAGGGGCTCTCTCGCTTTGCTGAGATGGCGAGAGGAAGCGGGAGAGGTGCCCGCTATGTGGAGCTAGAACATGTGGCTTCAGTCCAGGCTTAGCCAGGTGACCATGGACAAGTCCCTTCACCTCTATTTCCAGCTCTGAAATGGAAGTCACAGTTGCCGTGAGACTTAGGTGGAAAGCAGCTGAGAATTGTTATGGTGACAGAATAGGATTCAGGTTTCACAGGCGTCCCAAGTCCCAGTCCAGCTCTCGAGCTTCCTCCCGCCTGTGCCCTGTGTCCCCACAGTGTGCAGAGCCACATTCCAGTGCCGAGAGGACAGCACGTGCATCTCACTGTCCCGGGTGTGTGACCGGCAGCCTGACTGTCTCAACGGGAGTGATGAAGAGCAGTGCCAAGAAGGTAGGGCGGGGGATGACCAGGTCTCTAGAGAGGAACCAAAGAATGGGTCTCGGTGGGACAGTCAGGCCCTATTGCATGCTTCTTCAGCAAGGGTTTCTGCACTCTTATCCAAGCACCCACCAGGGTACCTGTATGTATGTCTGTATGTCTGTCATCTATCTGTCCATCCATCCATCCATTCATCATCCATCCACCCATTAATCCATCCATATATCCATCATCTATCAATCATCCATCATCCATCCATCCATCATCCATTCATCATCTGTCTATCCATTAACCATCCATCATCCATCCATCAGTCCATCCATCTTCTGGTCTCCCCAGTGTCCCCTCTGTCCATTTCTCCGTACATCTACCCATGCATCCATCCACTGGCTTGTTCAACCACCGCTCTACCCACTGACTAACACTTGCAGATGACCCAGTGATAGGCAAGGCAGAGTGAGAAAAGTCTCTAGCGACGACGCCCTGTACTCGGGGAGCCTGTACTCGGTTAGCAGGAAGACGTGATGGACTCTCCAGCTCAGCATCTTCTTGATGTCATGTCTAGTAGTATGAGCAGACTGCAGGGTAGGGAGGTCAGTCAAGGAGAGCTTCCTGGAGGAGGTAGGCTTTGAACTGGGCCTTGAACAGAAGTAACATTTAAAGTCTAAAGGAGACTGAAGTTCAGATGGTGGGGCAGAAAGTTCTTGAAGGTAAAGACAGTAGAGGCAGGTGGGAACTGTGAGGCAGGGCCTGGAGGATTATGCCAGGCCAGGTGAGGAGCCAGAGCCTGCTGGAGAGATTGTCCTGCTCTTGGAAACGAGTCTGAAAGTGGAGACAAGTTGTGCTTTCACACCTGGGGGCCCCCAGTCAGAGAGGAAGCGGTCTTGCCCCCCACAGACCAGTCTGAAGTGGGATGGGAACATGTCCTGCCCACAGGAGCCTCAGGGCCCCTTTAGTGGGATTGAGACCCTCCCCAGTCACCTCCTGTCTCTTCTGGGCGCCCCCTCTGGGCCTTGGAGGCTCCCTGGGACTCAGAGACGCCCATCCGTGTCCTGCCCCCTTTCCCAGGGGTGCCTTGTGGGACATTCACCTTCCAGTGTGAGGACCGCAGCTGCGTGAGGAAGCCCAACCCGCAGTGTGACGGGCGGCCGGACTGCAGAGACGGCTCGGACGAGCGGCCCTGCGGTGAGCCCACCGCCGCTGTTCCCCGGGGTGTCGGCAGTCCCCTCACCTGGGCTCTCGAGCACGGGGTTGGGAGGAAGATTGCCCCACTGCGTCCTTGTCTCTTCCGTCCTGGCCACTCTCCCATCCCTCCTCCTCTGTCCACCCTCCCCACCCGCACCCAGACTGCGGCCTCCAGCGCCCCACTGGCCGCATCGTGGGAGGAGCTGTGTCCACGGAAGGGGAGTGGCCCTGGCAGGCCAGCCTCCAGGTTCGGGGCCGACACATCTGTGGGGGGGCCCTCATCGCTGACCGCTGGGTGATCACGGCTGCCCACTGCTTCCAAGAGGACAGGTGAGGGGGCAAGGGGTCCTCAACAGGGGGTGGGGGCCTGACCAGGAGGCGCAATGTGCTGAGCTCCCGGCAGACAGAGGAAGGGTGGTGGCAGGGAGCCCCCGGATTGCAGTCAGGCCCGGCCTCCTCACGAACACACCCTGAGGCCCTGGACAGCTGACGTAGCCCCTCTGTGCTTGGCTTTGGTATCACTGGGTCACTAGACAGTGCTCACTGGGCTCCCGGGCCCATCTCTGCCTCGCTGCACACCCACCTCGCCCGCCCGTAGCCGAGGGGCGCTGAGTTCCCAGCAGCTGCCCGGAAAGTGCCGAGAGAGAGAACAATCTGCTCGTGGGCCTGGCACCGTGCTGTGCTTTATTTGCGTGGTCTTACGGAATTTGCCCAGGAACGCTGAAAAGACGCTCTCCCACCTCACAGATGAGGCAGCGAGGCCCTCATAGGGCACGCGGGGAGGGTGCGGCCCTGGCTGGACACCACGCAGGCGGGCCCGAACCCGTCCCTCCCACGCCGGCGCAGGCAGGGATGGCGGCGGAGGGCGCTGTCCAGTGGGGAATCGGGTTCTCCTAAGTGGGGCTGAGACAGGCCGCCCTGAGCAGGCCCCCCGCCCCGCAGCATGGCCTCCCCGGCGCTGTGGACCGTGTTCCTGGGGAAGGTGTGGCAGAGCTCGCGCTGGCCCGGCGAGGTGTCCTTCAAGGTGAGCCGTCTGCTCCTGCACCCGTACCACGAGGAGGACAGTCACGACTACGACGTGGCCCTGCTGCAGCTGGACCATCCCGTGGTGCGCTCGGCCGCCGTGCGCCCTGTCTGCCTGCCGGCGCGCTCGCACGTCTTCGAGCCGGGCCTGCACTGCTGGATCACCGGCTGGGGCGCCCTGCGTGAGGGCGGTGAGCACCGGAGGGGCGGGCCAGGGGCCCGGGCTCCCCCAGGTCCCTCCTCCTGGCATGAAGCAGGGCCAGCTGCCCGGAGGAAACCTCCTGCTGGGGCCCTGTGCCAGCTTATCTGGGGGATGCTTGTGGGGAAAAGGGGCGGCCAGGGGATCCACGGCTGAAGCACAAGCTCCGGCCTTGGACTGTGTGCCTGTGTGCGCACACGTGTGTATGTGTGCACATGTGCGTGTGTGCGTGTTATGTGTGTACACAGGTGTATGCAGCACATGGTGTACACATGTGCGTGTGCACATGTGTCTTATATATGTGTGCATTGTGTGTGGGTGTATGTGTGTACAGGTGTGCGTGTCTGTGTGCCTGTGTCTGAGTGCAGGTGTGTCTGTGTGCATGTGTCTGCGTGCATGTTTGTCTGTGTGTGTGTGCATGCAGGTGTGTCTGCGTGCGTGCGTGCGCGTGTTTGCGTGTGTGTGCATGTGCATGTGTTCGTGCATGTCACTTATGTGTCTGTGTATATGCGTATATGTGTCTGTGCACGCATGGGGGGAGGTTCTTAATTATGAACATGTCCACTTTCACATCGAGGGTGGAATTTAGGGAACATGATGTCACTTATTCCACACGGGTTATTTAATAAGCTGGCGGGTCTTATGACCCCATTTCATGGATGGGGAGAAAGGGGCTCGGACATTTAGCAGTTGTCCAAAGTCACACAGCCACAGTGGGCTGGAGCAGAGATGCAAGCCCAGGACTGCCTGGCACCAGGGTCCCTGCAGTTCCTGCTCCTCCCTCTCAAGGGGTTTCCTCCAGCCGAGCTGAGCCTGCTGTCCCTCTGGGCCCCTCTCCCCCGCTCTCAGCCCTGTGAACACAGGCCCAGACTAGTCCAAGCACAGCCCTGCCCTGAGCCTTCATGGTGGTGGTGGCACAGTGATACGTGATCCAGGGGCAGGCAGGACTGAGAGCTCAATTAGACGGGGAAACTGAGGCTCAGAGGAAGCAACCTTTCCAA
The DNA here is from genome assembly GCA_004363575.1 of Solenodon paradoxus. Classification (NCBI taxonomy): domain Eukaryota; kingdom Metazoa; phylum Chordata; class Mammalia; order Eulipotyphla; family Solenodontidae; genus Solenodon; species Solenodon paradoxus. The sequence goes on from RJWH01003993.1 coordinate 34,709, forward strand.
GAGGACAGAGCTTGGTGATGTGGCAAGTCTCCATCACTGCCTATTCCTCCCTCCCTCCAGTGACATTCATGAGTACCTACTGCGTGCCAGGCATCAAGTTGGGCAGAGGGATGAACAGATGAAAAGAGAACACTCTTGGGAGAGGCAGACAGTGCTAGAACTGACAGGGACGGGAGGGGCAGGGGTGGGTGTCAGGCAGGCTTCCTGAAGGGGCGAAGCTGAGGTTGGAGGACGAGTCCCAGTGAAGGGAACGCAGGGACCCAGCACCAGAGGGGAGGGGAGGGGTGGGTGGGGGGTTCTGGTGAGGACTCAGGGGAAGGCCAGGGTAGGCAGGGCCTCTCAGCCCCAGGAAGATCTTGAGTCATGAGACGCCCCCCACCCCCCGCCCGCACTAGCTGCAGGTGAGAGCCCCCAAGAGCTTCACACAGAATGCTGACGCTGATGCCAGGGAGATCCTGGAGGGCACCACACGTGAAAGCTCAGGGCCCCTAAGGCACAACCCTGGGGAGATGCGCTGCGTTGGGCTGGGGGTGCGTGGGGGGGCTTGCTTGAGGGGCAGAGTGGAGGGGTCAGAGGTGTTCTCTGGAAACATCCGCCAGGGGCTGTCACCCAGCAGAGGCTTCAGGAAGGCTCTGCCCAGATAGCTTTGGGTAGAGGCTCTGTCCCCAGGTGCGGTGCAGAGAAGGAGCCAGACGGTGACAGGAGGTGGAGAGACAGGGGAGGGACGCTGGGGGAGGCAAGGGAAACGGGACGAATGGGGAGCTCCCTGCCCCGGGACCTTCTGACGTCTGCTGCCCCCACGCCCGCAGGCCCGACCAGCAACGGTCTGCAGAAGGTGGATGTGCAGCTCGTCCCGCAGGATGTGTGCAGCGAGGCCTATCGCTACCAGGTGACGCCGCGCATGCTGTGTGCCGGCTACCGCAAGGGCAGGAAGGATGCCTGCCAGGTGAGTCCCGGGAGGAAGCGGCACGCTCCCAGGGCGTGGTCTTCTGCTCCCCAGGCCGCTGAAGCCTCGCAGCCCCAGCCAGGCAGGGATGGCTGTCCCCGCGTCACAGGTGGGGAGGTTGAGGGATGTACCCGGGCTGCAAGCACCCACGGAGAGGCCTGTGGGGGCCGGTCTGAGGCTCCGCTCTGCTCTGCTCCGTGCCTCTCTGGGGCACTCGGCCCAGGGACACAGGTGGGACACTAGGGGCGCCCACAGAAGGGAGGGGAGGTGCGGCGGGCCAGGGACAGCCCCACCGGTTCCTTCCAGAGTTGGCTGGGGCTCCACTTACCACATGTGGGGGAGCAGGGGCTTCACAAGGGGTGCGACGTTCTTGCTTTCCGGCGGCCAGGACCAGGCCCCCCACCTGCAAGGGGCTGCTCCCCTGACGCAGCCATCTCTCCTCTGCCCTTTTCAGGGTGACTCCGGAGGTCCCCTGGTGTGCAAGGAGCCCAGCGGCCGCTGGTTCCTGGCGGGGCTGGTCAGCTGGGGCCTGGGCTGTGGCCGGCCCAACTTCTTTGGCGTGTACACTCGCATCACAGGCGTGATGGGCTGGATCCAGCAGGTGCTGACCTGAGGAGCTGGGGCCCACTGCCTGGACTCAGATCTCAGGGACCCACCTGGGGGAGCAAGTATTTGGGGGTGACAGGACCCTGCGGAGGCAGGAGGTGGCATGCTGGTTGCCCCTCCTCCCCGACACCTGCCCCGGGAGCAGGGCCACAAGTGGTGGCCCAGACCGGCTCCGAGGGCCTGGAGAGTCACCAGGCTGGGCTGGGGGGCCACATCCAACCGGTCACCTCCTGATCTCCCTCCTCCTTCCCCTTCCTCCACCGCTGACTTTGGGTGGGTGTTCAGCAGTGATAATGCAGCTTCTGGGCACCCCCAGCAGGAGGCGCCTTCACCCTCCATTCAGGCCTCCCCTCCAGATGGCAGGCTCCAGCCTGTGTACCTGGGCCTGACTGGGGCAGAAGGGACCCACAGGAGGGGCCCGCAGAGCCCTGGAGACAGCCAAGCGGGCCAGCTGCCATCTCAGCCAAAGGGTGGGGGTGCCCAGGCCCAGGGTCCTCACCCCCCCCCCACTCCTGGGGGCTTCCACTTGCCCCGCTGGAAGCGGGCTCAGCTGCCCTGAGGAATAAACTCATCGGAAGCAAGGCCCTAGTCCGTTGTCTGAATGGGGACCCGGGCCACCAACCTCGTGCCCTGGACTGAGCAGACCCTACTTCCGGGCCGGCCTGTGTGCTGGCCAGGTCCAGAAGGCCCAGGGGGGCTAGTGGGGCAGGGGCGGCCTCGGGGTAGTTGCCCAGTCCTGGGCACAGCCTCAGAGAGGCAATGGTTGGGCGACCCTCGGGTCAGTGATGGCTGGGACAAGTGATAGTCTCCTTCTGGAACCTTGGAAGGAAACAGGTGCAGCAAGACAGGTCCTCACCGTGGCACAGGCACTGGGAGGGGAGCCGGGGGTGGAAGCTGCTCCCAGCAGCACGACACTCCCGTGCAGGTGTTAAGTCATTTATTCAGCGAGTATCTCCCAGGCTCCTGTGCTATGCCCGGTGCCGCACTGGGGCCAGGGAGGTGAGAACCAGCGCCTGATCGGAGGAGCAGGGGTGATGGTCAGTGCAAAGGGCTTACGGGGGGTATGGAACTGGAGGGTTCAGGGAAGGCTGCCTGGAGGAGGTGGGACCTGAGTTGGACCCACTGGTGGCCAAGGCGGGAAAGGCCTTCCAGGCAGGGAACAGCACATGCAGCATCTCGGAAGAACACGACACAGCAGCCACCACAGGCCGTGGCCCGAGGTTGAGATGGGGAGGCCCTCAGAGGCCCTCGGAGGGGCAGACAGATCTGGCGACCAAGGGCTTGCGGCTGGCCTAGGGCTTGACCCGAGTGCTCTGGGAGCCAGAGAAGGCTCTAGAGCAGGGGTGTGGCATGAGTGGCCTCACCGTTTAGAAGCATCCCTGTGTCTACGTGGAGGGGGCCGGAGGGGAGTGAGTAAGCCAGCGCAGGAGGGGGCGGGACACTGCGCCCTGACCCAGCAGGGGGTTAGCTGGAGGGGCTGGTGGGGAGTTTCCTGCTGAAGGCTCCTCACTGTCCTCTGGGGTCTCATGGGTGCGTGGGGTGAGGGAGGGGTCACCCAGAACCATTCCCAGGGGCCTGGCCTGAGCCGCTAGAAGGAGGGGGAGGCAGGCACTGCGAGGGGGTCCCAGAGCAGGGGCTGAGGGTTGTGGCCTGAGGCGGAGGGGGGCCTGAGTGGGTGGATTAGGGAGGGCCCTGGGCCGGACCCTGGGGTTGCTGGTGCCCTGTGGGCAGCGGGGGAAGTGAGGAAGGGTCCTCAAGTGAGGACCACTTTCTTGAAGCCTAGCTAGAAGGAGGGGGTCTGGAGGTGGATCAAAGCTAGGAAGTGCCCAGCCTGTCCATGGGGCACTGAGGCCACTGGACAGAGGGTGAGCAGCTGGCCCTGCCTCACCTCGGTCAGCTGCTGGGGGAGTGTGTCTCACAAGCCTCCTGGTGACTTCTGCAGCAACACTGGACATGCGTGTGTCAGCTACAGCAGTGGAGAGCCCCAAGGGTTAGAATGCTGAACCCAAGGGTCATTGCTTGGCAGGGATGTCCCCAGCAGGGCCAGTGTGGGTGGGGCCTGGGCCTGGCAGGGTAGGAAAGACACCCAGAGTTGGGAGAGGCGGTGGGTAGGCCTGATGTTCCTCTTGCCTAGGCCTGGGGCAGGTGTGGCGGGAGGGGTGGCCAAGGCGTCCAGCAGTAGGCAGAGCATTCTAGGAGATGGGGGAGCAGAGGCTGCTGGGCAGAGCAGAATGAAGCCGGCAAGCAGTGTGGGCCATGGAGAGGAGGGTTGGGAGGCTGGAACTGGGAGCCAGGTGCCAACGACCAGCTGGCCTGGGACAGCTGCCGAACTGCATGGCTCTAGGAGCTGAGCCTTAGCTGTCACTGATCTGGTCCCTCACGTTACAGGCAAGGAAACTGAGGCCCAGAAAGGAGCGAATACCTGGCAAATTCCCCCAGTATGGACAAGGCCTTGTTACCAAGCCCCAGCCCCAGTGTCTGGCCTGCAGGCAGAGGGTTCAGCCTGGGCAGCCCTTCCCCATAGCTGCCTCCCCCAGGGAGAGAGCAGAGGCTGGCTCCCGGTATTTAGGAAAAAGCAAATTCCCTTTGGTCATGTGGCCTGTGTCCCCCAAAGCAGCCCAGAGAAAGAGGGAGCAGCCAGTGGGCGGTTTCGCCGGGTTTTATTACATGGTGGGGTGCAGGGTTGCGCAGCAGCCCCAGGAGGCCCTGCTCGGCCTCCCCTCCGACCCCTCTCTCCCCATGTCAGAGGGAGGTGTGTCTGCTCACATCACAAGTTCCTGAGTGGCCCCCCTGCCTGCCCCCTTTCCCACAGGGCCCCCCATAGCGGCACCTCCACGGGGGGCTGCTGAACTCCCTCCAGGGAAGGCTGAGGGAAGACGGCCCTGAGCGGGCGCATCCTTTGCTCCCAGGCTTTCTGGGGCCCGACTCCTGTCTGAACCTCACGACAACCCTGTGAGGTGGGTGGATGGGTGGAGAAAGGAACCGCTCAGATGGGGAGACTGAGGCTCAAGAGGGCGATGCAACGGGGCTGGGAAGGCGTGCATCTGCCATGCAGCTGGGGGCCGGCAGACAGAGCTGGACAGGGCTGCACTCCAGCCATAGGCAGGCGGCCCTGCCCAGGGGCCCCAGGGTCCACCTCAGGCCTCCAGAGGTCCCAGGGGGCCACCACCCAGCCCCTGGAGACAGGAGAAACCACAGCCTCGCAGGTGTGGACAGAGGAGGTGACGGGGAGAGAGCTTCCTCCCCCTTGGGAGGGGGGCCCACCCCATGGTACAAAAATAAAGGATTTCAGATCGGAACCCCAAGTCCCTGGAGGTGATCTGGGGCCTCACATCCGGGTGCCTCTGGCTTGTAACAGCTAGAAAAGAAGAGGGAAGGGGGCAAGGGGTCGGGTGGGGGGAGGTCAGAAACCAGGAGGGAGATGAGGGGAGGGGCCAGCAAGAAGGAAGATGCAGGCCAGGAGACGGGCAGAGAGGAGGTGGAAATGGAGGGAGGGAGGGGAAGAGGGAGAGAGAAAGAGGTAGGTGAGTCACAGGTCCCTCGGAGGGAGGGAGGGGGCTGCAGCCCAGAGAGGTGGGTTCAGAGCCCAGGAAAGCAGAAGGATACCAGCCCTCCCGGCCTGCCCCATCCATGGGCCCTACGCCCTGTTCTGGGCTGGCTGGCAGCTGCCCAGGCAGCCAGATTCTGCCAGGACTCTGGCTGGGGGGGTCAGGATCAAGAGGGACAGGTCTCTGCTATCTTGGGCAAAAGGGGTCAAAGAGAGCAGCTGTATCCCATTTTCGAGGCAACTGTGGCCCAGAGAGGGACAGCGAGCAGCCCAAGGTCACACAGCAGGCTGGGAAGATTGAGTGGGCACCTGGCCAGGGCTTTCCCTGCCACACCAACCCGAGCAGGTGCTGGCTGACTCCTGATAGGCCAAGGGAGTCCAAGGGTGGCCTGTCCTGCCCGCCCTGCTGACAGATGCGGGGACTCCTGGATGTGCAGGGATGAGCCCCAGGCACCTGGCTTCAGTCTCCCTGCCCTCTCCCAGCCTGGCTCTGGTGCTGACCGGCAGGTGGGGAAGGTTTTCCCACCGCCCAACTTTCTCCTCCTCTGAGAGCCTCAGGCCCAAGGCCAAGACAGGCTGAGAAACTGGTGAGGGAGAGCTCAGCCTGAAGTTGGGCTCAAGTGCAAGGAAGGAGGATGAGCATCCTCCGGGCTGCTGCCCCTCCCTCCAGCGCCACCAGGCTACAAACCAGGGATGGCAGCTCTGGGGGCGGGCGAGGGGCCGAGGAGGAGCCCTCCCAGCGTGCGCAGCCTCAGGTCTGAGAGGGTGCAGACCGGAACCTGCAAGGAGGAAGCATGAGGCGGTGGCGAGACACGGGGCAGGGCACTGGCCTCAGAGGTGGCCCCAGGGGTTGGCGGGCACAGAGGAGGAGCCACCGTGCCCCTCCTCCCCAGGCTGGGAGGTAGGAGGTGCCAGGAGGGGTGAGGGAGGTGGCAGGCAGGGTGCTCTGGGATGCAGGGCCGGGGCACCTGGGTGGAGGGCGCGGGAGGCTGGGACCAGGGCAGCCCCGGGATGGAGGTGTGAGCAGGCAGAGAGAAAACCCGGACAGGGGCAGAGAGGGAAGAGGCAGGGTGCAGATGAGATCCAGGAGGAAGAGAAGGTGGATGGAGATGAGGCAGGACCTCCAGCAGGAAGCGGAGGAGGCGGTGGTGGAAGGGAGGAAAGGTTAGCGGGGTCCTGAGATGACTGGGCTGCAAAGAGAAAGTGAGAGAAGGGATGGTTATGCAGGGAGGTGCCAGGCAGGCAGCTGATCTAACCCTGGAGGCTCGCCCCCCAGCCCCGGCCCCCCAGGCTCTGCAGCTGCTCCGGCAGCAAGTGGGCGGGAGGCTCCGGCTCTCAGGAGCAATCATTCTCCTCGGGGGTGGGCTGCACCTTTCTCCTGGGCATCTGCCTCCACCTGCACCTGTTCCACCTCCACCTCCACCTCCTCCTGCAGCTGATCCTCCTCCAGCGGCTCCTCCGCGCTCTGTGAACCAGCCGGCAGACCCAGGGAAGAAAGAGTGGAGAGCTAACCAAGGGACCAGGGCCAGCTGGCGGCCGTCCCCATGGGCCCCCATCGCAGACAGGCAGTGGCCGGAGGAAGGGGGGGGCCTCCAGGAAGGGGAGGGCTACAGCCACAGAAGCAGGGGCATCTCATTCAGTACCCAGGGAGGCTGGGGAGGGGCCGCGGAAACCAGTGAAGCGGGGCCCTGCTGGCACGGTCATGGCTCAGTCTGGCTGCTGTCATGTGGAGTAAGGGTGCGGGGCAGGGGTGAAGAAGGGACGGCGTGGGTACATGGGTATGGGGCTGGGAAGGCCTCTTTAAGGAGGGCTAACTCAGTGCAGACATAAGGCAGGGGATGGCCAAGGGCAGACATTGCTTAGAAGGGGATGCCAGCCGCAGGCTCTGGCACCAGGTCCCTCCCGAGGTGCTGCCCTCGAGAGGTGGCAGCAGCAGGCTCGACAGCACCTTCGCAAGGCCGCGCTGGCTGCTGGCCCTGCTGGGGTGGGGTGGGCGGGAAGTCACAGGACAGAGGCATACGGACAGGGTGCGGAGGCTCCTCGCACAAGGACAGCCCTGCGCGAAGTGTCTCCCTTCTTCCCAGCCCTCCCCAGGCCCTGGGGCCTCTGACCATCTCTGGGCTCAGGGTGGCAGGACTTCCAATCAGCCCTTCCCCACAGAGGGCTGGTGCTGCCTCCACAGCCCAGGCTGGGCCCTGGGCTGCCAACCCTCTCCCGCAGAGCACCCGGCGGGGGCCTGGCAAAGGGCAGAACTCACGGATTTGGCCCAGGTTCCTGGGAGAGAAATGAGCCACTTAGAACCTCAAGGTTCCAAGCTCAGTAGTGACGTGGCCGCCCCTCTCGCAGCGCAGTGCACAGAGTCGCTGGAGGGAAGGGCCGTGCCCAGACCCAGACAGGGGTTCCGTGCCGGGCCTCCTGCCCCGCCCCCCCAGGGCATCCTGTCCACCTGCCACGCTCTCGGGACGGCCCCATCTCCCTGCTCACCCAGCCTGGGCCTAGGGGACGGGCGTGAGCAGATGGGACCACAGCGGCATGGGATGGATGGCTATGGGGGAGACCGTGTGCAGGACGAGGGAGAAAGAAGAAGCGGGGCGGCGGGCAGGGCGGGAGGCTGGCGTCCTCACCTTGGCTTTGCGGCTGGACTCGGCGCTCGGCCCGTGTGGGGAGCTGTACAGCTCCTTGGACACCACGCACAGGAACTCCGCCTGGTCCTCGCTGCCGTAGTTGTAGGAGGAGCCGATGTTCACCAGCTGGAGGCAGAGGGGGACAGGTGAAGGTCGGGTGGGGGCAGGGAGGGAAAGGGCATCTTTAAGATGCCAGCAGGGTCCTGGTCTAGCCGTCCGCTCAGGCTTCCCTGGGTTTCCGACGGCCATTCTTCTTCTCCCCTTGCCAGGCCTCTGGTCGGACTCCAGCGCCAGGCTCCCCACCCTTTCCCAGCTGGAGGGGCTGGATCCCCTGAGGGCCACAGCTCTCCTCCTTTGCCCACCCCCAGCCTAGCAGGCCACCTTGTCAAGCAGGGGAAGGGCTGTGATGAGAAGCTGCCCCTCCAAGCCAGCTGTGGCTGAAGCAGCCCTGGAACCTGGTTGGAGGGTGAGAACCCCACAGAATAGTCTGTTCACTCTTGGAAGCAGGGGTTGAACAGTGAGCCCATTCCTTAGGTCAGAGGACCTGCCTGTGGCTCCTGACCTGCCTGGTCAGCCTCCAAGAGCCTGTGCAATTGCTAAGGACACTGGAGCAGGCCCCATTTCATTCAGGAAAAGCCATACCCACCGGGCCCCTTAGCTGATCAAGCCCTTCAGGTGACTGTCATTCGACCCCCCAGCACCCTCCTCCCGCAAGCAGAGAGACAAATACCAGTCTCTTTGGCGATAAGGTTTTTAGAGGCCACCAGCTGTGAGTCCCACAGTCAGACACAGAGGCCCAGGGATCAGACTCTGGGATCCTGAGTCCTCAACCGGGTCTTAGAGACTGAAATATTTCTAGCCGTGGGCATGACGTGGACCAGCCCTGACATGTCCTGTCCTCCTCTGGGCTAGCGACATTGTCGGTCCTTCCCACCTCCGAACAGTGCTGCAAGGAGTCTGCACCACAGATTAGGGATGTGACACGCTCGAGGTCACACAGCCTGTCAGAGGTAAGAATGCGAATCCAGGCCGCTGGCTCTTGCTCCAGGCTCTGCCTCCACCCTGCCCGGCCTGACCTGGATGCCCAGCCTTCTCCTTCCATCTCCAGGGCCAGAGCATGTGGGTGCTGCCAAGAAAGCCGGACCCTCCCCCTCGGTTGACTCGGGGCCGCCAGCGCTTCTCATCACAGGCCTCCTGCTTGGTCAACTGCCTCGGGACCGGATGGTCACCAGAGACCCCTCCCGGGAGCGCCTGCCCAGGCTTCCCTGATGGTGGTAACACTGCATGCAGACAGGTCCCCCAGGGCCCTGGGAACTGAGCCTGTGGAACTGTCATGAGGAGTCGCCCCAAGGGGACTCAGGTCACCTGTGCGACCTGGCCTCCTGTCCCGGAGCTGTCACTGGGGGTTAGAGGTTTGCTCACACTGTGCAGACCACTTGCTGGGAGCTCTGAGGACACTCACCAAGGAGGATGTGCAGGCTGTCCTGAGGCAAGGGGCCCTCTGTCCCCTTCTGTCCCCTCTACTCCTCAGTCAACCCGCTGCCGTGTGGCCTTTCTTGAGCGTGTTCAGTTGGATTTAAGAAGCCCCCCAGGTGGGGCTGCAGCGGGGAACCCAAGGCGGCCAGGGAGGGCTTATCTGTCCAGAGGCTGGGGTCCCGGCAGCCCACATGCCTGCGCACCTGCTCGAAGCGCCAGCCGTCAGACATGGTGGATACCATCTGCGTGAGCTCCTCCTCCTGGCACTGCAGTACCCGGTACACGTGCTTGGGCGGGACCTGTGGGCAGACGGGCTGTGGAGGACCCCACGGGGTGACAGGCACCCTCACGCACAGCCCCTCCTCCCCCTGTGCGCCCCTGAAGGAGAAGGGGTGCTGGGGGGAGGATGGAGCCTTGCTCTGCCCTGCCGTGTGCCAGCACAGGACATGGCCTCACTCGTTCTCCTGACCCCAGTGAGTGCTCACAATGCTCAGGGAAGTGGGGTTCATGTCCCAGGTGGCCCAGTAATGAGGGGCAGAGCACGGCTGGAGTGCAGGTGATTCAAGAGCAGGGACAGCCGGGGAACGTGTGGGCACGAATACGGTCAGGCCCGCAGGACACATGGCCTCCTCCGCAGTCTCCGGGGACCGGGAATGGGGGCCACATAACTGTCCCCAGAGGGGCCGGGGGCCTCTCCAGCTCCTTCTACAGTCGGGTCCCAGCATCCAGGCTGAGAAGTACCAGCTCCCCCCGGGGCCTGGCCAACCCGCTGAGATGGGCGCTACCGATCCTGCACTGGCCCGCGGGGCCCTGCACCTCTGTGCCGACCACATCTTGCCCGTGAGGCAGCTCTCAGCACCTCGGGCTCCCCAGAGGAACTCAAGGTCCAGAGAGGGCAGGGCTGACCCCGGGGCACACAGGTGATGGGCCGTAGCAGGGACAGAGCCCAGGGCCCGTCTCCCAGCCTGGTGCTGCGCTGGGCAGTCTGGGAGCCTAGAAGTGTCTCCTGCTTCAGCCAGGGACACTGGCCCTGCCACCCCGACCTGTGTGGCCCCCGACCTGTGTGACAGTATAGTCCTTCTCCTCCATTCGGTCTTTGATGATGCGGATCAGCGGGCCGATGTTGTAGAACTCAGCTTCCTCCAAGACCCCTGGTGCAGACAGAGCAGCCCAAGTCACTCCCCCTGCGTGGCCTCTTCCCGCCACCCCTTCTGCCTGCAGACCCACCTCCCGCTCCAGTCACACGGACATGAGGTGATGTGAGGAGCCGGCGAGCCGAGCATCTCTGAGCTCAGAAGAGGAACGATTCCTTCCTTAGGGCCCACAACCTCGTGTGGAGTGCGAGGACCAGCCCGCAGGCCCAGGCCACTCTCAGGCTGTCCCAGGAGGGGTTTGCTGGGACTGCAGCCCAGAACACCTGATGAGATGGGCCACTGGCCGGCCCCTCATGTGCCAAGAGCCCCACGCCACACCAGGCACACAGCACTCTTGACTGCATCTAATTCTCGGAATGCGAGGCAGTACTTTCATCAGCCCCACTGAGCAAATGAGGAAACTGAGGCCGGGAAAGAGAGCAGCTTGTCCCAGGTCACACAGGTGGTACAAGCGGAGCTGGGCTCCAAGCGGATGTTCCTCTGACTTCTGAGCCCACTGCCTGCCTGCACAATCTGCCTGCACGTGAGCCTCTAGCACTTTAACTGACGGAGCCCACTGGAGGCCCAGAACACGGGAAAAGCTGTCCCATACAGTTAAGGACTGAGAATCTCAGGGACCAAGGAGTCACCCCTCCAGGAAAGGAGAACATCCCAGGTCTCTGGGCTCCCCAGCCTCCTGCAGGGCAGGGCTGCTTCTGTCTGACTGATCACTGCCCTCTGGGCACCCTGGGAACAGGGCCCAGCTCTCACCTGCTCTGCTTCCTGGAGCCCCCACGGTCCCGGACGGGGCCGGGGGTCAGTGCCTGCTGCCTGCACGCTGCTGGAAGGGCCCTGCCAGTGACAGACAAGGGCACTGCTCACAGGCCCTCAGTGCCAGGCTTGTGTGAGCACAGTCAGACTCAGAAGCTCAGCCCGGGTGTGTGCTGTGTCACTTCTCAGATAGGTACACAGAGTCAAGGTGCAGGCTGAGAGCGGTTAAGTGACTTTCCTCATGTCACACAGCTAGCAACTCTCCTCCCAGATCTCACACCTGTGGATGGGGCCCCTCATCCTGTCTAGAGATGCTGGGAGGCGCGCCCTGGTGGAGTAGCAATTAGGTCCGCCACCTTTGAAGGAGCGCAGTCCCTGCATATCCCAGGGACCTGGGTTCGCTTCCCAGGTGCGGAGAGAACAACCAGTATGAAAACTAAATGAAAATAAAAGAAAGCACTTCCTCCTCTCTCTCTTCCTGCTTTGTTGCCTACTCGCCTTCATTCCTGTCTGCTTCCATCCTCTGAAATAAATACATAAAGCAAGTCTTAAAAAAAAAAAATGCTGGTGCGTCCTGGCAGAGCAGTGGTTAGGTCAATTGCCTATGGAGGAGCAGAGGCCACATATCCCTGGGTTCAAGTCCTGGGCCCGGGGGGAAACAGTGTGAACAACGAAAGAAAAACATAAAAATGAAATGCTTCTTCCTCCTCTCCCTTCCTGCCTGTCAACTTGTCTTCATTCCTGCCTGCACCTTTCCCTTAAAAACAAGATGCTGGGCGTGGAAGGACCTGGGGATACTTAGAACCTGTAAACAGGTGTAGCTGTGACGCGGCTGGAGTGTCTGCCTCCCCTCCCTGCGGACTGGCTCTGGGCCCAGGCCACGCCCAGGGCACCTGTGGTCCCACTAGGGAAGCTGCCGGGCTCTGGAGGGTGGGGCAACCATGAGGCACTGGGGAGCCATGTGGCTTCAGGTCAGTGTGCTCCTTGGAGGGGACGGGACAGGGAGGAGAGATCATGGGACAGAGTGAGGAGGGTGGTCATGCTAGACATCCCCAGTGTAGAAGCACCAGACTCCTGACATCTGTTGTCCCAAAACATGCTCTCCCCAACATGGACTGTGTCTCCATTTACACACAGGTGGAGCCCCTAGCACGTAGGGAAAGTAACATGTCCAAGCTGGCCTCGCCAGGTGGGCTGACCCAGAGCCACACCCTGAGCCCCATGGAAGAATTGTTTGACACAACTGTAGTCCCTGCCAGGGCTGGGGCTCTGCCAAGAGGCCAATCTCCCAGGCAGAGCTCTCCCCACTTCTACAGGGCCCAGGTATAGGGAGATACAGGACCTCAGGCAAGCCTGGGCAGGCGGCCCCTGCTGTCTCCACCCACTGCAGCCAGCTCTGCCTGCAGAGATGCTAGATTTGGAGGAGAGCTGCCAGCCCCATCCCTTACTGACTGCCAACCCTCACCTGGCATGTGAGATACTGGCACACCAGACAAAAAACTTTATCTCTTCCCATGCCGTCTCCACGCTGCTCACACCTGGCTTCCAAGAGGCTCAGGAGAAGGGGCAACCCAGCCCCCAGGGGAGGCTGCGGCCACACTGCTCCCCTCTCTGTCCTCTGCCAAGGCGTTTCTCTCACCTCCCAAGAGTCCCCCATGAAATGTGGGTCAGAGTCCCGGGGCTCAGCCCAGGCAGAGATCAGCTCCAGCAAGGATGAGAAAGGGCAGGAAACACGGCCGTACCCAGATGTCCCGCCTGGCTGGGAGAGATGGCGTGGGACCCCGGTGGGAGGTCCTGGGGGCTGCCAAGGGCAGAGCTAGGTTGTGGGCCCAGGCCATCCCCTGCCCAACTCACCCTCCTCAGCCATGTCCTTGTCCAGCACCAGTTTGCCATGCCGGAGGAAGTTCAGGATGGGCCCGAAGTAGGTGGGGTCGCGGTCAATGAGGTAGGCTCCGGTCTCGTCCTGGGGAAGTGAGAGGAGGGTGAGGGCCCCCTGGCAGCCTCTCACTTTGTCCGGGTGAAGGTGTGTGGGGAGTGGCGCAAGCATGGTCTGCTCCTCCCTGGGACTCAGTGGCATGATGGAAATGATGGCTTTGGGGGCACATACACCTAAGTTCAAATGCTGCCTCTGCCTTTTCCTGACTGTGTGACCTTGAGCCAATGAGCTGGTCTCTCTGGACCTCAGTGTCCCCCCTGCTCCCATAACCGGGGGGCTGTGGAGGGCCTCCAGTGAAAGCCCAGCATCGCCAGCCCCCAGGAGGGCTCAGGGATTGTCTCTCCTAGAAGTTGTTTCCCAGCGTCTCCACCAGAGCAGTTGTGCTGGGATGTTTACAAATTTCCAGAGAAGCCGAGATTTCATTGGACACCTTAGGGCTGCAGGGAGGCAGGCGGGCATCAGTACTGCGCTACAAGGGGACTGAGGGAAAGCGGAGGCATCTGGAGGTGGAGGGCCCTGCCCGAGGTCGCAGCATCAGAAGGTCACAGGATAGAGAGCGAGGGTCTTCGAGGTCATCTCCAGACCAGCCTTCTGGAGTTACACGCAGGAGGCTGAGCCTGGAGCGGGGAAGAGTCCCCTCCAAGGTCACACAGTTTACAGCAGAGCCGGGATGGAGCCCAGAAACGGTGCCGGCCAGGCCAGTGCTCCTGCCAGATGAAATCGGGGCAGGAGGCTTGGGGGGCATCTCCGCCCCCACCGCCAAAGGGCGGGAGAAGCAGCTCCGGCCCTTTTTCCCTTGTGCTGGAGTCCCGTTCTGGAAGGGGGCCGCCTTCCAGGTCTGTCCACCCGCACAGCCCCGGAGGAGGGGAAGAGTCTCGCTCCCGGCAGCCTCCCGGGTGGGGGCCCAGACTGGAGTCAAAAGCCTCAAACGGCCCGGGCCTGGCGTTGTCCGGTTGCCACGGCAATGGCCATCCCTCTCTCTCGGCTGCACTTCCTCCTCCCCCGTCCGGCCGGTCTTCCCGCCCGCGGCTCTGGGGGAATAAAGCCGGCAGGGTCCCCAACCTGGCGGCGGGGCGCTGCCGGGCAGCCCCGATGCTCCCCGCGGAGGCCCCGTCCACCCCGGCCGGCCCACCCCGGGCCTCACCCGGTCCGACTGCAGCTCTTCCCCCTGGCACAGGCGGCTGAGAAAGGACTTCTGCTCGCGGCACAGCGTCTGCCGGGTGGTCAGGAACACCGTGCCCCCCACGTTGAGCCGCACCCATTTGCCCCAGCCGCCCGTGGCGCGGCCCCCCACCCCCGCCGGCGGCGCGGCCTCCCCGGCCTCCATCCTCATCGCTCGCCCCGGCGTCTGCATCCTCCGGGCTCGCCGCTGGGGGCGGGCCGGCGCGGCGCGGGGCGAGCCGGGAGCTGTAGTCCGCGTGCGGGGTGCGGGCTGCGGGCTGCGGGCTGCGGGCTGCGGGCTGCGGCGGCCGGTGCGCGGAGGGGCAATGCGCCTTCCCCAGGCTCGCGCAATAGTGCCCTCCGCAGCCCGGTGCAATAGTCCCCTCCCCGTCCCGGTGCAATAGTCCCCTCCCCGGCCCGGTGCAATTGTCCCCTCCCCAGGCCCGCGCAATTGTCCCCTCCCCAGCCCCGCACTTTAACCTGGAGGCCCATACACCCAGGGTCTTGAAGAAGCCGGTTGGTCAAGTTATGGTATTTGGAGAAGGTCATGTTCGCGGTCACTGGGAAAACAGTGTTACTCCAAACCAGCCATCTTCCTGTTTTTTCCTTCACATTATCCTGGCCCCATGTCCGGTTTGGGTTCTCAAACAGCTGATGTGGGAAGAAATCTTTCCCTCCAGAATTCCAGAGCATTTCCCTCTGTAGGTTTTCTAATCTTCTTTAATCTTGGTGTGGGGAGGCGTGGAGGGAGGAAAGCTGCATTCTTTCCCCACGTAAGTTCTTTGAGGACAGCATAGTTGGGTTCAAAGCTGGCTGAGCCATTTCTGTCTTCTGGATGCTTTGTGTGTCTACATTTTCCACTGAAGTGCTGGGCAGCCCCGTGAGATTGGTGTTACTGTGTCCATTATCTGGCTGGGGACACAAGTGACCTCCTAGACTCACAGTGCAGAGTGGCGGGCTGGCATGAACCCAGGTGCATCGCAAGTGCATCTCCACCAAGGCCCCTTTCGTGTCCCCCAACGTGAGTTGGCAGCACTCCTTGGGAAAGATTTCTACAAAGAACAGAGGGCACTGAGACACGTTGGGAGAACATCCTGGTTTTGTAGCTGAGGTCCTGAATTAGGGTGGGGGAGCAGGGGATGGCTCTGCTGACTCCCTTCTGAGTCAGATGGGGGAAGGGCTCCTCTCGAGGGTCCTGGATTACAGGGGAGGGGTCTGTGTCTCCCCTCATTGGTTGCTGGTCACTCACACAGGTCTCAGCCTCTGGGCAGCCTGGGCGTGTGTTGGAGAAAGCTTCTCTGCTGTCACCAGAGACCCTGCTTTCTCCTCCCCCTGGCAGGAGGTGGGCCTCGATGCCACACCTGGCTTGGGAGAACTCACCAGGGTGAACTGGGCAACTTCCTCTCTGAATCTTATTTTTCTCTTTTGCAAAATGGGAATTATGGTCGTTTTTTGAGAGTGTTGTTGTTAAGGCTGAATGATAGGATATCTGTAAAACTCCTGGCATAGTGCCTGGCACTTAGCAAATCGAATGAATGAATGAATGAATGAAGTGGACTATGAACGGGCCTTTAATGATCAGCAGTACTTCTGGCTCTTAGCAAGCTCACAACCATTGTGACCTAAAATAAAACTAGAACAGGAAGTATTTCTTTCCTGCTTAAGGGTTGTAGGCAGGAGAATGATAGATCTGATTTTGGCTGGATTTGCTCTGGGGGCTGTAAGGATAGTGGTTTGAAGTACTGAGAGACCAGCGGGAGGTTGTCTAGGTCAGGAGCAGGAGAAAGTAAACCCAGGCAAGTGCTCACAGGACTGGACAGGTTCGGCGGCCTCAGAATGGAAGGCTTGGGGCTCAGGTCTGGGGTTGTGGGAAGGAGGGAGGAGGGGCTGCCCTGACAGCTCTGGTTCTTGACCTGACCCAGGTCAGCAGTGATTGGAGCAGTAGCAAGAGAGGCGGAACAGAAGGAGGAGTGATTGGGGAGCAAACTGGGGTGAAGAGGTTGCTCTGAGGGCAACCTGTGCCTTTACGGAAAATGACAATTGTCCCTCCAGGCACGATAGAAAGCTGCTTTGGTTGAAAGGACATGTGGAGCTGTCCTGAGTCATGGAAGGAGACCTGTTAAAGAGGACATTTAAGGTCCCCAAGAAAGAAGCCTAGGGTGGCTCGCTGGGAGGAAGAGGACAGAGCAGAGTCTAGAGGGGACAATCAGGAGCCATATTCCTGAGAACAATCATGGGCTGGCTTGAATGAAACACTGGAGACAGGGAGGGAGAAATGGGGGCGACCAGCCCAGAACTGAACCTTCCCATAGTACCCCCACCTCCTTTTCACAGTTTCTCCCTCACTGCACAGTAGGCTCCTTGAGGAAAGTCACTGTCCCTTTGCTGCCATGTGACAGGCGTCACACGCGTTGGCTTAAAGTGACTGGAACAAAATCCCTAGAGGCGGGGACTGTGTAGGACAGGGATCGGGTGCTCTTTCTGCAGCCTGACTTCTGTCGTGTTCACTAAAATAAACTCACCGCTGTGAAGCAAAGTCAAGTTCGACACGGATCACTTTATTAGGAGATTGTTGGGAGGCTTTATGCCCGGGGAAGGAGCTGCCGGGCAGCATCCTCCCTTCAGAGATTTGGTTCCAGTTTTATAGAGTGTATGCAGACAGGCTGGGCAGAGAAGAGGATATTAATCATTCTGTATCAAAGAGAATGGCTCAAGGGGGAAGTTTGGTTCATTTCTAACTCTTGGTTAGCGATAAGGGAATGTCTGCCGTCAGGCCTACCTGTGGGAGATGACAAGACCAAGGTCGGCCACTTTTCCTGAAGAACGCCCCCTAGAGTGGAGACGGAGTACTGCAGGCAGCGCGTGCGTGCGGTCGCGCCGAGACGGCCAGGGGCTCCTCGGGCGCGCGTCCTGGCAGTGTGCTTTCTAACTTCAAACCTCTGCACGTCTCCTCACTCTACAGCTGCTATTTTTGTTGACAGTGGTATTTATGTAACCAGTGCTGCCCACGTGCCAGGTGTGCCCAAGGAAGACACGTCGTCGCAGGAGACAACTTGTGCTTACTGAGAGCAGACACGGCCCAGGGCTGTCCGAAACTGCGGGTTTGTTCTGGACCAGGTCGTGCCCAGGTGTGATCTTACTGCTTCACACAGGGCCCCCTGCCATCCACCCTGTTCCCCCTCGTCTTACGGAGGTTGAGACAAGGCTCTGAGACCCTGGGCCTCTTCAGGCCGTGCTGGACATCAAGCCAGGTCGCTTCTCAAGGACTCTGAGTGATAACCACTCCCCTCTCTTGCCCGCTGTGGAATCAGCCTTAACCCCAAGGTACCGGTGAGGAGAGACCCTCTCAGGGCTGGTCCCGGGAAGGCCGGTGTGAGCCTGGAGCCAGGCTCGTCACCAGAGAAGCACGGAGAGGCCCTCAGACTCGGGGACCGGGGTGTCTAGGAGGTGTCAGACCAGCACCTCTGCTCCCAAAGTGAGGGGAAGACTTTGGCTGAGCCCACTCACCCCCTCAGCTAAACGCCCACCGCCCCCCTGCCCCAATCCCTGGACACCAGTCTCAGCAAGCATTGAGAATGTTCCCCCTCGCAGCAACCACCTCACCAATGAGGGACACAGCCAGGAACAGGGGCAGGACCCAAAGGCCTTAGATAGGGCTGACTGTCCTTGCGTGGACCTGGACTTGGCCTGGGGCGGGCTCTTTGCTGTGGGGGGCTGGGGAGCAGGTTGCCACCTCTGGAAAAGGACTCTACCCCACCTTTCCACCAACTGTCCACTCAGTGCCATCGCTGATGGGGAGTGCCAGCTCGCCGCAGGTGGCCCCAGCCCTGGGAGGGGCTCCGTTCCGGGGAGGTGGGCTCAAGAGCGTTTGACAAAACAAGTCCTATTTGTAACCACAGACTGGCACTCTTCGTAGTTGTTTTGCACGTCTTCCCCAGTTAGAGGGAAAAACAAACACTGCTGAGACACTTTCTGGGTAACGGTGCCTCTAGGTAGGGGTGGGGGTGGGGGTGGGTGGCAAACTGCAAATGGCTGCAGGGGACACTGCCCCCTGCTGTCTCCCTTGGGGAAGAGCAACCTTGGGTGCTTTCTGTTTCTGAATTGGGCTTGAAAGTGACTCAGGCCAGTGCATCCTGGTGGTTTGGTGATTGGGTTCACTGCTTCTGGGCCAGTCCACACATATCCCAAGGACCAGGGTTCAAGACCTGGGGCCATCCTGGGGAAACAACCAGGATGAACAACTAAATAAAAATAAATAAAAGGACTTCTTCCTCCTCTCTCAATTCCTGCCTACTTGCCTTCATTCCCGCCTGCAACTTTCCTTCAAGAAAAAGTTTTTTAAAGGAAGGAAGAAAGACAAGAAAGTGACATAGCACAGACAGGGGGCACAGGCTCCCAAACAAAGATGCCAGCCCAGGCATTGTGGTGGGCTGGCTGGGCGACCGTGGGGGAAGTCCCTGTTCTCTCTGAGGTTATCCGCAGTGGGAATCATCACTGTACCCACTGCAGACAGTAGTGGCAAGGGCTCGGCGAGCTCGCATGTAAAACTGTGAGATGAGCTCCTCTCGGCACGGTGGCCGAGCCAGGCCTCGGACACCATTGAAACCATTCCTGCCACTCTGTCCACTGTTGTTGGACCCCAGACCTGCGCCTGGGCCCGCAGCCGTCCCTCAAGATCTATGATCCACTGGCCAGGGACAAGCCAACCCAACCAGCTCCTCCCTGTGGGGCTGTCAGGGGGAGGCGGAGAGAAAGGCCTCCCCACACCACCCGCCTCCAGAGCTACCCACCGAGACCTAAAGTGACCCGGAGTCTCACTCCACCAGGTAGACCTGAAGAGACATGAAATGCACCCTGACGTCCTCACCTGACACAGCCTTGCATCCCGTTTTGAACCTTCTCTTCTCCTCAGTAGCCTGGCCCATCTCTGAGCCACTCATTCACACCGGCTGTCAGGTCAATGACTAAGATGTCATTCTTCCCCGCGAATTTGGAGGGGGTTCGCTTCTCGCCCCCACGTTCAGAATGTCAGAACATTCTCAGTTAGTCTCTTTTTTTAGACTCTTTGAGGCTCCCTTTTGGGTGTATTGTTCTCTTTTACATCAAACCTGGCCCCATCACTGCCTCGGCTGTCAAGTCTGCCTCTTACCCCGGATGGGGGGTTGTTGGTTCTGAGTCAGAGCTTTTCAGGTCACCTGAGGAGAGAAAAAGGAGCATTCAGTCTGAGAGAGTGTGTTGAGCCCAGTCACATGTCGCCAGCGGGCTTCCAGAGGCCTGTGGCGCCGGGCTTGAGCCCCTGCTCCTGGCTCCCGGGCTGAGACAGCTGGCGAGTCAGTCACGTGACCGTTCTGACCCGCTTTTCATCACTGGCAATATTTACTGCAAAATGTCAGTCGTGCTGCTTAGCGTTGCTACAAGCAGCAAACGTGAGCTTCTATGGCTGCACCCTTGTGCCAAGCCCAGGCTAGAAGTATTACACGAGCCCAGGTGAGTGTTGACCAGAGCTGCTTTACCGCTGGGGCTCAGAGAGGCCAGAAAATGATACACAGACTTGAATATTGATAACAAGTACACCACAATGACTTTGCCTAGAACTTTCTCTAATTATCAACATTCACCCAGTCTGTCCCAAGTGCTGGGACTTTTTTTTTTTTTTTTTTTTTTTTTTTTTTCCGATTAAGGAAAGGTGAAGGGAGGAATGCAAGATGAAGGTGGGCAGGCAGAGAAAGGAGGAAGATATGTTTTATTTAACTGTTCATCTTGGTTGTGTTCCCTCCAGACCTGAGATGCAAACCTGGGTCCTTCTTGGAATGTATACATATGGGCTGCTTCTGGCCAGAGGCAATGGACCAACCGCTACTCCACCAGAAGGCGTCTCTGGGCTTTATTTCAGAAATGAATGAGCGCAGATCCTTCAAGAGTTTACAGCAAAGAGTCTCTAATGTCTGCAGATTCTAGGGGGAGCTATTTGTATTGAAGGGCAGTCGTGTCTGCAGGGAGGGGGCCTGTGTGCAGCTTGCCAGAAATTACTAAGTGCAGCACCCAGTCTGGGTGCTGAGCATGGCAATCCAACAGGGAGGTGCTGGGGCCTCACCAGGAGAGGGCACACCAGCCTGCGCACCAGCCCCTGTGCTCCATCTGTGCCAGCTCGACCCCTCTTCAGCTCAGCTCCAGGGGACTATGGCCTGGATGTTCCTTGACTCTTACCAGCTTCTTCCAGGTACCGCAGTGTTTCCCGCATATGTCCCTCTGGCGCCCATGGGTGTCACTCAGGAGCCTTTGTTCTGTATCCCTGGGTTCCTTGGACCCTTGCCCCTTCTGCCTCAGGCATATCGGGGTCCTGCCCCAAGAACTGTGTGGATTATTTCTTTTAATTCTGGTCCAAAGGAGGGATACAACTGTGATAGCTGTTTTACAGAGCTGAGGTCTAGGGGGGGTGTGTGCTTCCCTGGCCCCCAGGCTCCTCTGCTCCTCCTATACTCTCTGCCTCAGGCTGGGAGTCTGCACGGGGACGGCGGTGGGAGGTCACGTCTTTCTTCTGTGCCCATGTTCCCTGGGGTGGCTTTGCTCTGGCCAAGCAGATGCGTCAAACTGGCTGGTTTTATCTGGTGGACTATTTGGGGGGTTCTTTGGAGCCCCATCGCTGAGGGCAGCTCACACTGCAGCTCTCTTTCTGGAAAACCTCACTCGAGGACCTGCCTATTCCTCTCCCCAACACCCCCCAGCACTTTGGCACAGTCTTAGGGCAGCTCCAGGCCGTCTCTCTTCACCCAGTGCCCAGCTGGTCCCGGGAAGCCCCCGCCGACTCTGTCCCGCCAGCTCAGCTAGCACAGTTCATCTCTTCACCCCACCACCCGGCAACCCGCCAGGCTGGCATTCACCACCAGGCTCTCCCAGGCCTGGGTCCCGCCTAGTCTCAGAGGCCCCCGAATTCAGGACACACAGGCCAAGCTCTACAAATGGCCTCTTTAAGCCCCCTCTCACTCCATCTGGGGAGAGGGGAGGCACCCCAAGCACCTCTCCTCAGCCCCCTGTCGAAAGTAAATGCCAAGCACCGCAACAACTGCCTCTAGGGAAAGCCTTCCTCTGCCAGTTTAAGAGTAAATTGCAGAGTTCACTTTGAAATTATTATCATCTAAAAATAAGAACATTCTTTTATCCAGTCCAGTACAACAATCAAAGTCAGGATGTTGACATTTGTAGAAACCAGCAGATTCCTTCAAACCTCCATTTGCCCTGCTAATGTCCTTCAAAGCAAAATGAAAACATTTCGTAGTTTGGGGATTTAATTGTCAGATCTGAGTCTCTACCGTGAGGCGGAACAGCACCCCAGTCTCTCTGGGCTCCCACTTTTGAAGATTATAGACTTTTCATTTTGTAGAGTGGCTGGGGTTCTCCCAGTCTCTCTGGCTTAGCCTCATTATACACGTTTTTGGCTGGAAAGTAGAGTGATGCTGTCCTCTCGGGAAGAACACAGGTCAACTCTCCACACCCGGTGAGGTTAGCTTTGGTCATTTTGTTAAAGCTGTCTGCCCGCTTGCTGATCTTGGACGATCAGTCTTTCCCCTCTTTGGATTCATCTGTGTCTTTGAGGAGAGACACTGAGACCATGTTAATATCCCGTTTTCCATTTAATGAATTCATCTCATTCATTTCTAATATTCACTGATGATTCTTGCTATAGTAGATATTATGACCTTGATGTGATTTTTCTCAATTCCATCATTCCTCATACATACATTAGGTGGCGTTCTGTTGCAGGGAGTTATTTCCCTTCTCCTGGGTTCATTCAATTCTACAGAACGGACCAGTGGACTCTTAATTTTCTCCTGAGGGTGATTACTAGTATGTATCACTTCCAAGCGTGTGTGTGCCATTGAGCATGTGACCTCCAGAGATGTCACTTTGTCTCACTCTCGTGACAATCGTGCCCAGTGGGCAGGTCAGTCGTACCTCCTTGCTGGTGCCTGCTGCATCACTGCTCCGAGTAACGGTGCGTGCAGGGCTCCCAGCCACATCTGTTCTCAGGGCCCTGAATGGCTCCGATCCTGTGGGGTGGGTCACAGATGAGGACATCGAGGCACATTCACAGCTAGGCTGCAAATGGGAGGTCTGGGCTTTTAACTCCGAGCCTTGCTAGCTTCACGAGGGAGGGGGCATGGTCCAGGGATTAAAGGGCTGCTGGTCTGCATAGAGGAAGCTTCCAGAACCACCAGTGCCCCGGCACCCTCTCTGCATCTGGGTCATCTCCCAGCCTCGTCACCACAGCAGTCATGGTCTTCTCTGTCCACCCTCCCCACTAGGCCGATCCCGCTTCCAGAGTCTGCCTTTCCTCTTTCTCCCCCAGATCCTGATATCACTGTCCCAAGGGGGGACCCGGAACAAGGCCAGGGTGATGGATGCAGACATCTTCAGGCCTGTGTCGGCTGTGGGAGGGAGGCGGAGTCTAGCTAGGTCTGGCACAGGTCACCCCTGGGTGGTAGCTGCGCAGCGACAAGGTGAGGGGCCAGCGGGCAGTGGACACAGGGATCTGAGCCCAGCGCGCTCCTGCAGACCCGGATCCCAGAGCCCCTGGCTCACCCAGTGCCACCACCGGAAGGGTGTCATCATCAGAGCGGGCTCACCTAGAAGCAGATGTGGACTCTGGAGGATGACAGAAACCAGAAAGGGCGGCTGTAAGAACCCAAGAGCTGGAACCCAAAGTGGTGGGGACCAACTAGTTTAAGTGCAGTCCTGGGAGGCATCACTGTGCATAGTGGTAAAAACACGTCCCCGCAGGTCAAATTCCTTCGGCATACCATGCTCCACCCACTCATAGGCTCAGATGTTAAAAATTCTAGTGCTTACAATCTGAATATTTCATCTCTTCCCAAGATACTCACCCTCTCTGAGTAAAGGACAATAAAGCTCCACTGTTCTTATATAGCAGGGTTACTCCGGTCAGTGACACGTCTATGGCTCCGAGCTTATTCTGTGTTGTCATGACCACCCTGTGTGAGACAGGGCTATTTGCCCCCATTTTCCAGGTGAGGAGACTGAGGTCCTGGCCAGAAGGTGTGGAAAGTAGACCTTCTGGGGTCTCGTGCAGCGTGGATTCCACATGGATTTATTAGTCAGGCCTCTCTGAGGGTGGGGGCTCCAGTCCATGACCCCTGGGGATAGCAATCCGGGGCAGCGGATTAGACTGCTGGGAAACTTCCAGCTGTCCCTGAGAGCGTGGAGGGGGGTTACTTGACAAATATTTGCCAAGTGGACAAACATTTCATCACCCTAGCTGCCCAGTGTTGCAAGTTCCTGCCTGGACACATGGAGTGGGGAGTGGGTGGGACAGGTGCTGGTAGAGGTGGGGACCCTGCAGTGAATGGCTCGTGATTCTGAAGCTCAGGTCTGCAGGAGGCAGGGCTCAGGAAGAGGTGGACGAGGGTGGGGGAAAGAGCTGACCAAACCCCGCTTAAATCCCAGACGCCAGGTGTAGTCTCCTGGGGCTGGAGACACTTGACCATTATCCTCCAAGAGCGGGTCACATGTGTGTCCAAACCCTGTTACATGCCCTTGTCCTTTTGATTCTAAAATATGGAAAACCACTGCGGCAATACCACTGGAGAGGGTCCTGCCCCGAGCATCCCCTAACTCCCGTGAGGTTCCTCTGGGACTGGCTGTGTGCCCTTAGACCACTCGCTCAGCCTCTCTGAACTCACTCAGAAAATGAGTCTCACTGATAACTTGTAAAAGAGATCATCTTGCTCCCTTCTCTCTGCAGACAGGGTGCTGTGGGCTGGTTTCCCATCCCAGCTGGGGAGCTTTTCTAGGGCGGAGCACAGTTCTCATGGAACATGGTTCTCATGTTTGTCGTCCTCTCCCTCCTCCCAGGCGGAAAAGCACAGGAGGCACTCACAACGCTGAACACCTGAAAGTCCCATAAAAAAATAACAGCGACACGGATGCTTACTCTGTGCCCTGCACCGAGCTACACGTAGGTATCATCTCACAGAATCTGCAAAGTGCGATGCCGCGTGGCGGGTGGCTACGACTCCTGCGGGCACAGGGCAGACCCGACACCAAGAATCACCCCCGCGGCTGCCGGTCTTGTGCGCCGGTTGAGACGCCCTGTGATAGAACGATGGACTCTGGGGTGGGCTCTTGGCTAGGACCTCGTCTTAATTCCCTCTGAAGGACGTGGTACCCTGCTCCGAGGAGGAAACTGAGGCTCTTTCACACCAATAGGGCCGTGTACGATGGTCCTCTCCACCCCTGTGGAGTTGGGAGAGGACTCGGCACCAGGGGAAATGTGAGGGGGGCTGCAGGCGAAGAGGTCTGGACTGGGCTCTAGTCCATCATGTGACCTTAGGTCAGTCATG
Organism: Solenodon paradoxus; assembly: GCA_004363575.1. Classification (NCBI taxonomy): domain Eukaryota; kingdom Metazoa; phylum Chordata; class Mammalia; order Eulipotyphla; family Solenodontidae; genus Solenodon; species Solenodon paradoxus. The sequence goes on from RJWH01003993.1 coordinate 59,267, forward strand.
GTCCTTCTCTGGTTTTAGTTCCAGAAGGGTCAGACCGGGCGACTTGCCGGGTTCTCCCCGGGACGGGCTGATGCGGGCCTTGTGCTGCGTGGGGGTCTGAAGATGGGGAGGGGTGTCCCAGGCTCTGATGGAGCCTCTGGGGCCCTCTGGACGCCTGTGTCCTCTCCACCACAAAGAACCAACCTCGCGGGAGAAGAGCCCTCCCCCCTAAAGTCTGGGGGAAGAGGTGCGCCTTGAGCTGGAAGGATCGGCGCCCCATTTCCACCCACCCAGAGGCACCCAGAGTCTATAGAAAGAGGTTCTCCTCCAATTTGGCTAAATTTGGTCCTTCTTTAGAACATCCTGGCTGAACTGGGTCACTTTGTCATGATACAACCTGTATTCGGCTTTGGACAAGTGTCTCTCACAGCAAGATTCAACTTCAGAGCCCTGAAGCCAGGAGTGAGAGCTCTCCGGGGCGGAGGACGGTCACAGGGACTGAGGGCTTGCAGCCAGCACTGCTGAGAAGGCAGGGACAAGATCCCCAGACACTCAGGGCCCCGGAGCACCCTCTGCAGGCAGGCTGGAACCCTGGCTCCTTAGGGAGTCCAGGCCATGCACAGGTAGAAGGATTTAGCCCTTGGCTGCTTTATTTCTCCAACAGTGAGACAGAGGGACGTGGGGCCCAGCTCAGCACCACGTGGCAGCCCCCCTCCCCCGTGCCACAGGCCACCTTCACCTTGACTGAGAGCCCCGAGTCAACGGGATTCCTGGCCTCTGGGATGCCGCCCCAGATGCCACCTGAGCTGGATGAAGAAACACTTTGTGGTCAATCAAGGTAGAGCCAGGATAGCCGGGGGCTGCGTGACGCCAAGCTCTGTGTCCAGCCAGCCTCACTGGGTCTTCCCCCGGCCCTCGGAGATGACTTCCTCTGGATTGGCACGCATGTACCACTCCACCCAGGAGCCGTCGTAGATGGCCACGTCGGGCTTGCCGCAGAGGTAGGCCCCCAGGGCCACGTGGCAGGCTGTGACACCGGAGCCACACGTGGCCACCAGGGGCTGAGACAGGTCCACCTTCTTGTCCTGGAACAGGTGGCGGATCTCCTCAGGACTCTTCTCCAAACCCTCCGGGGTCATGAAGTCTGTGAAAGGGATGTTCACAGTGCCCGGGATGTGGCCAGGTTCGATGCCTGTGCAGGAGGAAGGGACCAAATGAAGGAGCGCATAGAAGGCAGCAGGAAGGGCCCGGGAGGTAGGGCGAGCCCCCCTGGCAGCTGTGGGGTGAGTTCCTCTACCAGCATCATCTCCCCCGTCTTTACAACCAGGAAACCCAGCTCACTCTCCAAACATTCCCATTTTACAGATGGAGATGCTGAAGCTCACTGCTGTCCACGCCATGCATCCAGCAAATTGCTGACTGGAATCTGAATCTAAGACTCAGACCCCATAGAAGCCACACTGCCTGTGACTCTTGATGACCAACTGTACCCACTGCTGGGAGCAACGAAGAGAAGCATGACCTCTGCCTAGCTGGGACAGGTGGAGCTTGAAGGAGTTTCGATGTGGCAGGACAGACAGCAATCAGTGAAAATTATAAGCGGGATGAGCTACAAAAAGGCCCCACTGGGTGGCGGGGCACATAGCCAGAGAGCTCAGAGTGGTACTAACGACAGCGGGCAGCACCGAACCCTGACCGTGCAGGGCGATGTTCTGAGCCCACGGGCTATATATTCTCCTTTGACATGCCCCACAGCTCTGTGGGAAAGCAGTGATTATTGTACAGATGAGGCACAGACTAACTGGAGAAGCCAGTCCGGGCGGAAGGCCGGCCCCTCTGCCCCAGCCTGTGCTGGAAGTGTTAGGCCTCACTGCCTGGGAGGGGAAGGCCAGGGGGCTTCACTAGAAGGCCCTGAGTGGGTGCAGTCAGCCAGGACAATAGATCGGGAATCCCGAGGTGCTGCCAGGGGTGAAAGGTCATCAGAGCAGAAGCCCAGACAATGGGGAGGAGGCTGAGCGATGCTGGAACACGTCAGCAGGACTGGATCACAATTCAGTGTTTCGACCTGACACCAAGGGAAAATGATTTCCATTTTCAAAAGACGGTTTTGCCTGTAGCATGAAGGCCAGAGGACCCTTCATTAAGAGGCCCCCTGTCCTTTGCAAACCTCTCCAGGGTCCCCCACACACTCCCTGCACCACCCCAACAGGCAGGCATCGCTGATATTCCCATTTTCATGCCAAGGCTGAAATCTGTAACCAAACAAACCATCACATTGGTGAGTCCGCAATCAGACCCTCTAGGGTGGCTTCTGCGCCGCTTCCCCCTGCAGTTGGCTGACACTCCCACAGTGAGCTGCAGACCCATGTCACCATCTAGTCTTGGGGCTGAGAGCACAGATAGCACCGAATCCCTGGTGAGCCTGGCAGGGGTCATGCATCCCCCTCAGCAGGTACAGAAACCCGGCTCCACCCGAGACTGGAGAAGAGCAAGTTCCCAACCCAGGCTGGCCGCTGTCACAGCAGGACCGTCCCCAGGCCTTGCACCCCACCAAGCAAAGCATGCTCTCCTTTCCCTGGACCCACGTGCCAAGTCGTCGCGCTTGCCCAGCTCTCCGCTATGGAGTAGGAGTGACGAGACACTCAGATGAAGCCTTCACATGCAGCAGCTCGGCTCCTCTTGACAAACGCACTAGATGTTTAGTGCTGTCTCCCATTTTCCAGGTGAGCAGGCTTATGGGTGATATTAAGTTGCTCTGTAAAGAGCCATAACCAGAGAAGCGCAGACCGGCTGCCACTTCCCATGCCGTGAGTGCGTCCTGCGCGTGCCAGCTCAGAGAAGAAGGCTCTACACACTCGTTCTCACTTGACGTTGGGGCCTCACTGCATCCTTTAAGCTCCATATTTCTGCCCTGGCTTTACCCACGCAGAGCAGCGTGGGCTCAGGCCAGGACCGGGTCTGGCTCTGGCTCACCGTCCTACATGGCTGTGCACTGACTTCAGATACCCGGGAGCCAGGGCACCAAACAAACAGTGCGAGGCCAGCGGAGCTCCAGACGCTCCTCGGCAGCACAGAACAGAAGCTCCAACTTGATTCAGGGGAAGGGGGGGTCCCAGGGAGAGCTGCCTGGGGGGCAACCAGCATGCTCTTTGCACCCTCCCCGAAGCATGCATCTGAGCAGTGGCTGGGGAATTTCTTGTGGCTCCGCAGTTAAATGTACCTGCTCCAGAATGCAAGTCCTGCCCCGGCTGCTTCCTGAGACCTCTGCCTAGGTGACCTTGGTAAGGCTCCCCTTCCTCCACTGATCAATGACAACACCCACCTTGCAGGATCACTGAGAAGCCCATACTAACCATGCCACGATTCACCTGCTTTGTGGGGACGGCTCCCCACCCCTTACAGGGCATTCCTGCAGGTAGTGCCTGGTGGATTCAGCCCCAGGCAGAGGCTCTGCCCCAACCCAGACCAGTGTCCCACCTATTTCCGGCCCCCTCTCCCCTGATCCCCGCAGGCAGCGGAGCTTCCAAGGGATTTCCTTTCACCGAGACTCCTCCTCCTCCTCATCCCCAGGGATGGTAGGGACTTGGCCAGGACCCCACCTTCTGGGTTTTTCCCAAATTGGGCCTAACCATTACCCCATCTAATCCTCTGCACCCCGTTAATCCCATACTGTTGGGGTTGGGGCTGTCCTCACATTTATAAGACACCCGGGGCACACAGAGTTTGGGTGTAGTCAAGGCCCCAGGCAGGGGTGGGGTGGATGGGGCCTGTAGCATTGCTCCCACTTTACTCCCACTTTATGGATCAGTGAGGCTGAGGGTACGGGACTAGAAACCAAATCTCCCCTCCAACCCCATGAGGGTCCTCTAGGCAAGGACCAGGCAAGGGCAGTAGCAGCCGGCACTTGACCGGGCGCCCAGGCCACCTCCGCCCCGCTCGCCCATCCTTCGTTACCTTCTCGGGGCTCAGGGTCCGTGCCCCGGAACCGGCCGGCGGCGCGGGCGTCCACCACCTGGAAGCGCCGGGACTCCATGTTGGTCTTGATATCCTCATAGGTCTTGACAAAGGCGGGGTCCAGCGTGGCGCGGAGCTCTGCGGACGCCGGGCGGCTCTTGCCGGAGCTCAGTGGGAGGCCCTGGCGCAGCCAGTTGCGGAGGCCGCCGTCAAGCAGCGACACAGCTTGGTGGCCAAAGACACGGAACATCCACCAGACGCGCGGCGCGGCGTAGAGGCCCTGGTCGCTGGCGTCGTAGACCACCACGTGGGTGGCGGCGCTCACGCCCAGGCTGCCGGCGTAGTCGGCGAAGTGCGCCGCGCTGGGCAGCATGTGGTCGTAGGGCGACGTGCGGTCGCTGCACTGATCGATGTCAAAGAAGGCCGCACCCGGGATGTGGCGCTCCTCGAACTCGCGGCGTGCGTCGCGCCCCAGCTTGGGCAGGTACCAGGAGGCGTCCAGCAGCTGCAGGGGCTGCCCAGCGCGCGGGGCCCGCAGCGCCTCGGCCACCCACTGAGCTGACACCAGTGCTCGGAAGAGCTGCTGCGGGGACATGGCAGCGGTGGTGGCGGCGGCTGCGACACTCGGGCTGCGGGCCTGGGCGACAGGGTGGATGTCGGGAGGGAATTGAGGAGCGGCCGGCCTCGGGCGGGGAAATGCCTGCGCCTGCGCCTGGGGCTTAAGCTGGGGAGGGCAGAGTCCGGGAATACTGGTGCAAAACCAGCTGGGCAGAGGTGCAGACTTTAGTCCAGGGCCTCCCTGCCCTCCCCCAGGGGCCTTGAATCCACACAGCAGCAGTGACTTTCTCACCAAGACCCCTTGGAGACATTCAGGCAGGCCTTTCCCTGGAGGCAGGGAGGAGAGGCCCCCAGCCCCTTCTGGCTTTGAAGGCATGTAGAAGCTAAGTTTCAGACCCTCCCTAAGAAACAGCTCAGCTTCATCTACAACCAACCAGGGTCCCTTGGAATCCAGTCACTCATGCACCAGACATTTAACACACAGCCTGGAGACCGCCAAAGCCAAGGGCCTGGTTCTTGACCCAGGTGGGCCACGGGCAACCCAAAAGAATAAATACAAACGCTTCCTTCTCCTCCTTCCTTTCTTAAAAATGCTTCTTCCCTCTTAAAAAAAGGTTAAAAATAAAAAATAAACAGCCTAAAAGGAATTGTAGCTGGAATTTACTGAGTGTTTGCAAGGTACCATTTAATTCTCATTATACCCGAGGACACTGTAGGACACAGGTAAGCTCTCAATTATTTGTTGAGTGTCACCTCAAAAGGTTGGCCATAAAAAGAAGAGACCAGATGACCTCACTCACAGGTGGAACATGAAGAGACAAAATGAAGGAAGAGACAAAACAGAACCAATCCTGGAACATCGGCAACAGAACTGAGGTGACCAAAAGAGAATGGAGCGGGTGGGGGCACATGGTGGCGGAGCCCACTGGACAAGGGGGAAGAACACTGGGTGATGTGGTGGAAGGCAGCGTGTGTTCAAATATATACATGGGGAACCTATACATAGGAAAGTATTTTAATGTGCAGAAAAATTACAATAAATTTTTAAAAACTGCAAAAAAAAAAAAAAAGTTGGCCATAGAGGGGGACACTGAGGCTCACAGAATGTCAACAGCTAAGAGGTGGTAGCACCAGGCTTCACATTCACAGTCTGACACAGAATCCAGACTTCTTGCCCAAGTGCACCCGGCAGGGGCCAGTCCCCTGGAGCCCGAGCTTTGTCTCTGGACCTCCTCTTGGCAAAGCAACAGTGACTTGGAGACTTATCCCCCGGCCCCTCCAGGCCCACCTTCCCGGGCTGGGAAGCTTCTAAAGCTGGGAAGGCTGCTGGCAGCCGCCAGGCCATGGGCGCCTGTGTGCAGGTTATAAAGTGCTCCTTCTGCCGGGCAGAAGCGGTGCCCCCACCAGGTCACGCAGCTGGGTGAGGAGTGTGCGCTGCCAGTCAGCCCTTACCCGTCGTTGGCTGTACACGCCCCTGCAGGGCACGTCATTACATCCACCCAGGCAGCTGGGTGGCCACCGAGGGGAAGGGATGGAGAGAGAAAAGCGTTTGGCGGTGCTGCTGTGGGCCAGGCCAGCAGCGGCTGCCAGTGTGGGTGTATCAGGGTGACTGCCAGATGAGGACAGCAGGCAGGTGGAGCTGTGAGTGCTCTGCCCTTAACCACCAGCTGGTCTGGTCCGGGCAGCCTCAGGACTGGAAGTCAGAATTTAACCCCTGAGGCCAGACTCTTCCCCAGCCTCAGGGCCGAATCGGTCCACAGAGTGACTCGGTGTGGCCCTCCCACAGACTGGTCGCAGGCTGCCTTTCAGGAGTCTACTTCGCCCACACTGCCAGGCCATGCTGGAAACTCTTGACTTGCCAGGCCCTGGGGGCAGAGTCTGGTTATGGGCCTCCTCAACGGACAGCGTCATTGAGAGTGTGAGTTCAGTGTGAGCCCAAAGGGCCCCTTGCTCAGCCCGGGCTGGGAAGATTTCCTGGAGGGCTAGTCCACACTGATTGGATCTTCTCAGGGGCTCAGGAAGCCACAGCCTGACCTTCATATTGGGAGGGTCTGAAGGGGACTTTGGCTAAAGGGCCAGCCGGTATCTGGGGGTTACAGCACTGCTAGATAAAGTTAGGGGAGGCTGCCAAAGGCTCCCTGAAGGAGCCTTCTGGGAACCACTGAAGTCCTGCTCCTCAATTCTTGGGGGGGGGCTCCATGTCCTGCCCCCCCCAAAGGATCCAATTAGAGTGGAAAGAACCTAGTTTAGGAGTCAGAGCTCCCCCATTCCCAAGTCGGTGCAGACCCTCTCAACTGCTTCATTCTTTGTGAGAGGATGGGCATGCTAGACCGACTTCCTGAACTGTTGGCATCCCTTACAATGGCGCGTCCAACCCCGCCTAGAGTAGGCTAAGTAATGAACGCAGAGGGCCACCGTAGGCACTGCGCAGGGCTGCCTGCCATTCTCATGAAAAACAGCTTCATTACATTCTAGACTGACTTGCCTACTTTGCTTTGTAACAGCAGCCAGTCTACAATCTGAGAATTTCAGGATGGGGTAGGCCTGCAGAGGCCTGCAGAGGCCTGCGATCTTCTTGCCCCAACTCTGCTTGATTGGCAGTTCTCACAAAGGACTCTGGGAGGAGAGGAGGGTATCACTGAAGGCCTGGGAGGAAGTCCCTGCCTACTGGATAGGTGGGGCCCACATGCCGGCCCCCCACCCCACCCCGGGCTGCAAGAACTGGGCTCTGGTCAAGAGTACCCCCAAGGCCTGCTCCCCAGGCTCCCCAGCAAGGCACAAAGTTCAGAGGACTCTGGCAAATGTTCATCAAAGTATGAATTTTTACAACTTCCTGTGACTCATTTCAGAATAAAAAGAACTTTTAAAGGGAGAGGGAGATACTAAAAGCATTCTGGACATTAGTAAAGACACATGCAAGTTGGGGCAGTGGTGACCCATGAGTTTGTAGGAAACAGTTCATAGCTTCTCAGGGACTAGGTCAGGCAGTTGTTAGACAAAGCCAGTTAAAAACATAGTGTTAGCCATTCATAATTAAATAGGTTAATTTTTTTAAGGCAGAAAAAAATGAGCAAGGTAAACAAAGGGACTCGGCCACGTGAGCTTCAGACCTGGCACTACCCGCAGCTAGGCCTCAACGCCCCCGCGTGCCCCAGCACCTCCTGAGCAGCGCTGGGCGGTCCGCACAGGTTGGGCGCCCACCTCGGGTGGCCGGGACCTGACACCGCAGGAACAGAGCGCCGCGACAGGCCGGCCTTGGCAAACGTTAGTTTCATTTCACTCCAGCAACTTCTTCGTCTCGGGGTCAGGGGGCCTAGTCTCCCGGACGGATCTCCGAGTCCTCCCTCCTCCCCGGGTTCCAGCGGCGCCAGGTGACTCCACCGCCACCCACCGGTCACCCAGACCCCAGGCCGCCGGCTGCCCCCAGCTGCGGCGGGCAGACGTCCCGACGGCGAGCCCGGGGGCCTCCAGGGCTGCGGCCCCCGCTCCGCTCAGCCCCGCTGCGGCCTCCGCGGCGCGCGCCTCAACGATCCTGGTCCCCAAGGCCAGGGCGAGGCCGGAGCAGTTACCCGGGTCTCAGGCTCGCGACTTCCCGGTTTCGCCATGGCCCCCGCGAGGGCGCCCCGTCCCCGCCGCCGTCCCCTCCCGCCACCAACCTGCGGCCGGCCAAAGGGAGGAGAGGCTCCGGCACAGCCCACCGCCGCGGCCACTCGGAGCCGCCGCTGCCCGCACCTTCCACTGGCGGCCCCGCTGGGGGGGCGCCCACACCGCCGAGCCCCGCGCCGCCGAGCCCCCGCGCCAGCGGCGCCCCCCGCCGGTTCCCCGGCCTCAGCGAGCTCCCCGCGCCCAGAGGCGGCCGGGGGTGGGCTCGGCGGGGCGGCGGGCGGCGCGGGGACGCGGCGGGCGGGGCGCGGTCCCCCCCTGGGGCCGCTGCGCGATGGTGTCGGCCGACTGGGGAGCTGCGGGCTCCGGGTTTGAACCGGCCAACTTCTCCAGCGGGCTGGGGCGAGCGCCAGGTCGGCGGCGAGGGCTAGTGAGTGCGGCGGGGTGGGCCGGCGGCCCGGCGGCCGTCTCGCTGGGGATCTGGCCGCCGATCGGGCCAGCTGCGTTCCAGGGGAGGGTCCTCGTGATGAAAGCGGGGCGGGGTACCCCGGGAATCCCGGGCCCAACTGGGCATCCAAGAGGGCGCAGTACCAGGGCTGGACTTGGGCATTCCGGAGTCGGGCGAGCCCTGGCTGCCGAGAGGGGCCGAAGGAGCGGGGCTTGGCGAGGCGTGGGCGCGGGCCCGGCCCCAGAGAACCCTTCCTGGCTGCGCCCACTCCCTTGCCTTCCTAGGAAAGGGGGTTCTAAGCTCACGACTCCACGCCCACCTCCCATCCTGGGCATCTTTTCACTGGTCTTTAATGGCAGGATCCGGAGAGCGAGTGTTACAGCTGCTAAGGCCAGACGCCCTCCCAAGGCAGCACCCCCGCTGGGGCCCTGGGAAGCTCTGCCCCGCCTCCTGCGCAGGGGTCCCCGGCTGCGCGGAGCGGCTTTCCCTAGGGGCTCTGCAAGCCCGCCCCCTGCACGCCCCAGCCCCTGCGGGTTTCTGTACACACGGCTCTCGGGGGAGGGCAGGGGGGCGGGGAGAGCTCCTCCCCGCAGGCCTCACCCCGCGGCGCACACCGCCCTCACGCCCGGCTCTCCTGGTTCCCGCTCGTGCCAGGTAACAGCAGAGCGCACGCAGCATGGTGCATCAGGTCCTTTACCGGGCGCTGGTCTCCACCAAGTGGCTGGCAGAGTCCCTCCGGGCTGGCAAGCTGGGGCCCAGCCTGCGGGTGCTGGACGCGTCCTGGTACTCCCCTGGCACCCGCCAGGCCCGCCAGGAGTTCCTGGAGCGCCATGTGCCGGGCGCCTCCTTCTTCGATATGGAGGAGTGCCGCGACCGCACGTCACCCTACGAGATGATGCTGCCCAGCGAGGCGGGCTTCGCGGCGTACGTGGGCCACCTCGGCGTGAGCAACAACACGCACGTGGTGCTGTATGATGGGGACCATCTGGGTAGTTTCTATGCGCCCAGGGTCTGGTGGATGTTCCGGGTCTTTGGCCACCGCACCGTGTCAGTGCTCGATGGTGGCTTCCGGAACTGGCTGAAGGAAGGCCACCCGGTGACATCGGAGCCCTCTCGCCCGGAGCCCGCCGTCTTCAAAGCCACACTGGACCGATCCCTGCTCAAGACTTACGAGCAGGTGCTGGAGAACCTGGAATCTAAGAGGTTCCAGCTGGTGGATTCGCGGCCCTCGGGGCGCTTCTTGGGCACCGAGCCGGAGCCAGATGCAGTCGGTAGGTGTCCCAGGGTGAGGAGTGATGCCCCACGGGAGGGTGCGGAGGACTGGATGTCTGCGTCCCTCTCTAGGATTTGACTTCACCCCCCTCTTCTCACGTGGGTCTCGGCCTTTCCAGCTGTAAAGTAGGGGCGAGAACCCAATGTCCAGGCGTTTCCAGCTCACTTCTGTGTCCCCATAGCCATATGCTAATAAGTGACCGAGCAGCTCTATGGGGTGGCATCAGCAGAGGTGACTGGTGACATATCTACCCACAACCACTCCCAGGAGCCAGCTCCCCCACGGCCTCCATGGTGTGTCTTGTGAGCTGGCGCACCATGTGCAGAGTCCCCCAAGGCCACCCAGCTTCGAGGGGCTGCTCTGGTTCCCCAGAGACCCTAATGGACATCAGCCATGCCCTTGCCCCAGCACCCCTCTTCCTCCCACTCTCCAGACTGCCCCTCACTGCCCAAGCTGGCTGCCCCTGACTGCAGAGCTGTAAGAGCAGCAGCATTTCTTCCTAAGCGTTTGCTGCTCCGTTACCTTTTCCCACAAAGCTTTCCCTTCCCTTGTGATAGTGGAGGAACCAAGACTCCCGGAGGTTAAGTTCCTGGCTCCGTTAAGCAGTAGAGTTGGGATTTGAACCCTGTGATGCCTCACTTCAAACCAGATCTCTAAACCAGGATGCACGCCATTCTGTCTCAGGCCCCCTCCTAGGGCGGGGAGAGCCCCTCTGCCAGGTGTCACTAAGAGACGCCCAAGAGTCCTGTCCTGTGGACAGAGGGAAGGCCAGGAGGGCACTACACCACTGGAGGCGGGGGGCCTTGGGAGAGGAAACACTGAGTTCTAGAAACTCCTGATGGTCTCCCAGAGGAATCACCGTCCCTGCACAGCTCCCTCCAGCCCCTGCCTGGACATGTCTGGTGGCCGGGACCTCATTGCTCTGCACCCCTCAGGGAGGTGGCACCTCCTGGGCAGGTGACGCTGGGCCTCTCTGTGAATCTGATTTCTGGGCAATGTTTTCCCCACTTGTTGAAAGATGTCTCTGTGCTTGGCCTCCAAGGGAAAGACCTCTGTGAAAGCTGTCTGGAACCCTCTTAGAGGTGGAGGGCCTGAGAGTCACCTCCTGGACAGAGGGGAGACACAGGCTCCTTCATGGCAGAGTTGGGAGAGCCCTGAGCTCTGCTGGGCACAGCGTGGCTTTTCCAGGCCCTGGTTTTCTGACCTGACTTGCTCTCTGAAGGTTTGGATTCTAAGATTCACGCTCCTTTGGCACCTTGGAGAGATTCCTGGCAATGCCCTTCTGGCCTTGGCTCACGACAGCTTTCTCTGGGGGGGGCTTCGGTCATCTCTGGAGGGAGAGCTGGTGGGTAACACTGTTTCTCTGGCGACTTCCCAGGCACCCTGAAGCAAACTGAGAGGCGGAGGGGCAGTTTGGAGATGCCAGATCCAACCTCTTCAGTCCCATTTTAGAGATGAGGAGACTGAGGCTCAGAGAGGGGCAATGCCTCCTGGGGTGGGGTGGGATTCTCTAGCCCCTGCCCTCTCTGGGACCCTGCTCCCCTACCCCACAGTTCCCATCTGGAACACCAATGGAGTTTGTGGGAGCTCAAATCCTCACTGGACCTCAGCCCCTCCTTTGTGTTTTTTGACCTTGATCCAATTGCCCAGCCTCTCGGGTTCCCTTATTGTCTGCCTGACTGTGTATGTAAACGCAGCAGTGGCTGGAAAGGTATTTTCAACAGGGCGAGGAACTTGCAAAGGCCAAGGCCACCTAGAAAGGAGTGGGGGAGCCGGCATGTCTCCCCCATTCTCTAAGAGGCTTTCCTGCTGCGCCTAAGAGACATTGCAGGCACGTGAAGCTCAGCTGAGTGTGTGGTCTCCAGCTCAGAGTGGGGTCGGGGAGACACCGGGAGTGGGGGCTGGGGGGCTCAGCAGTTCATACGTGACACCGAGGGGAGTGTGAGTGGCAGGAGTTGGAAGCAGGGCTTAGAAACCCAGCAGTCCCTTCCTGCTGACCTCAGACAAGCCATGTCCCCTCTGGCTCAGTTTTGTGGCCCAGTGTCTTCCGGCCTGTTTGGAAGGGGTGCAGGGTGGGAGTCAGACAGCCTGACTCCGCACTAGTGTGGCACTGGCATGTGACTTTGGACAAGTCGCTTGAACTCTGAGCCCTTCTCCTTGATGAAAGGAATGCTGTTCACATACGGGAGCAGAGGACAGAGGAGGGGGTCCCTCCAGCCATGTCCTTAAAACCCATTCCTGGGGGGAGGCAAGGGTGAAGGAGGGTACCGGCCCTGCCCGCACCGATGAGCACTTTTATTCACACACCCCTCTGTGGACTGTCTCCCCTTGACACAGCAGCCCCGCAAGCAGAGGCAGGCAGGGTTAAAACGGGTCCCCTCTGCAGGCGGGAAGTGGGAGTAAACACTTTTCTAAGGAAACAGAATGACCAAGACTTGACCCCAGTCGGCAGGCATCAGAGTGGGGCTATTTGCCAAGGCCCCTGCTGTGTAAGCAAACCTGGGGTAGGTGACGGGTCACAGCTCCACAGTACTGTTTCGTGAAGACATGCGACCCGTCTGCCTGTGTCCCTCCCTCCCAGGGCTGGCTGTGCTGGGTTTAAACCTTTCTCAAGAAAGAGCCTCACACATTTTCCTCACCTTGAAAACCCACACCCACCCGTGTGTGGCCTGAGGGATGTCCATTTCTTCTTGGCCAAGGAGAGGTCATCAGATCCACTCCTGCCCCAGCCCTCGTTTCCAGGAAGGCTCAGGCTGGTCGAAGAACACAGGCTTTGGGGCTGGACTGACCCACGTCTTTGTGTGCGTGCTGTGTGTCCTACGGCAAGTTGCCTCACTTCTCCGAACCTGCGTTCCCATTGGTGCCAGTAAAATAGTCCACCTGGCTTTAACTGAGGAAGCTAAAGTTGTTGAGAGTGACCATTGGCCAGTTGCCTGGCACCAGAGCTTACGAGCATGGTGGGCTTTCTGTTGGGGCAGGGATAAGCCATGAGCCAGCCGCTGAAGCTGGACCTGGGGAAGAGCAGCAGTTTCTGCCTCAAATGCCTTTCCTCTGGTTGGCTGCTCTCCAGGGTTCTCAGGACAGGTGCCTCCGGCCGGCCCCACCCAGGTGAGCTGCTGGCAGAGAGGAAGAGGGGCCGCTCAGTGCCCAGGCCAGAGTCTGCAGAACCCCCTGACTTCTTGACTTAGAAGAGGAGCCTTTTATGTAATCAGAAGAAAACAATGAAGCTATTTCATGGGGTTGGTGGGAAAGAAACAAAACACCACTCAGCACGCATGCGCTTTTCAACCCAGCCCTGACTTGCCAGCTGGAACAGTTTACCTGTGGGTTTCTTGGCAAAGAACATTCTTAACCTCCTTGAAGCCAACACACATCTAACAGATGGGTGGCTCCCCCTGGGTAGGTCAGGACACATCTGCTCTTGGACCGAAAGATGAAATCACAGCAGAAAGAAATTGTCCTAATTTTCTAAGTTGGGGCATCTGTCCACTCAGAGGCGGTCTTGTCTCGTGCCAGTGAATTTCAGGAACTTCTTTGGCCTTGTGGGGAGGGGACGGGAGGGTGCTGGCACCAGGGTGCCTAGGGCTTACCTGCCATCTTCCTCACAAGCCTGAGAGGTAGGTGGGCTTTTCTTCCCATTCCACAGATGGGGAAACTGAGACTCAGGCACAGGGACTGTCTGATCGCACTGTGGTGGTGTGTGCCCGGGTCGTGCTGGGCCTCTCCCTCCACTGCTGCCCCCTCGTCCTGCCTGACCTCACAGTGTGGGTTAAGGAGTGCCGGGCATCTGGGGAAGGACGGGGAGCCCTAGGCAGTGCCCACTGAGCCCTCCTCCCTAGGCTGCCAGGGTGAGGGGTATCTGAGGATGAGAGGAGTGGCCTGGGGCATGCTGGGGGCTAGACCCAGGCCTTGACCACAGGTGACATGGCCCCATCCCTTTTGTCCCCCTAGCTGGCTACTGTGAAGGCAGATTTGGGAGGGGGCCTCACTGAGTGTGGGGACAATTCTGGAATGAACCCCGGAGAGCCATTGTAGACCCCATTCCGATGCCACGCTAGCCTTAGGGTCGCTCGCAGAGACTAAACGGCCCTACGGACCCTGCTGGCCTGCACTCAGGTATGTGGACAAGTAGCAGACATCATCAGAGGGCCGTGGGGCTTTAGTCCCTGCCACGGCTCACACCCGGGTGTGCTCTAGTTCCCTTTTTCCTCTGGGGAAGCCGGCCAGAGAGGGGGCATCACCTGCACCTTAGGGGCAGAGGTGGGATTTGAACTTCTTACCACCAGGCCATATGCTCTTTCCACTGCTGCGTGCTGACCACGAAAACGGGCACACGGTGGGTTCCTGGGCCTGCCTTTCCCTCCACATGGCCTGCGGACACTCATGTCATCGTGTCAGTCTGTGCACCTGTAAAATGGAACAGCACTCGCCCGCGAGAATCCGGTGGTTATCTGTTTAACAGCTCTCCTCCCGGCTAGGCTGTGATCCCCCTGAGAGTGGGTACTGAGTCTGGTCCCCACCAGTGCGTCTCAGCAATAGCTTGTAGTATTTTCACTAATTCGCTCTTCTCAACAGCTCTGTGAGATAGGACTGAACCACTGAACCCATTTTACAGATGGGAAAGTGAGGTTTGGTGAAGTGGAGCTGTTTGCCCAAGATAAAGGCTAGAACACGGTAGAACCAACACCCAGTGTCTTGGCTCTTCAAGCAGGTATAATTTTGGGCATCCTATTTCAAGGCAGGTTTGGGGCGTGGGGGCCCTTGTCATGAGTCGCAGGGTTAAATGGAGGTAGGACCGGGATGCACAGAGCAACCTGTCCTTACAGCCACCCACTCTCTCCCCTGCTGCTTCTGACCCCATCCTTTGTCCCCACCCCGCTCAGGACTGGACTCGGGCCACATCCGTGGTGCAGTCAACATGCCTTTCATGGACTTCCTGACAGAGGACGGCTTCGAGAAGAGCCCCGACGAGCTCCGCGCCATGTTCGAAGCCAAGAAGGTGGACCTGGCCCGGCCCCTCATTGCCTCGTGCCGCAAGGGCGTCACTGCCTGCCACGTCGCCCTGGCCGCCTACCTCTGCGGCCACCCTGACGTCGCTGTCTACGATGGCTCCTGGTCTGAGTGGTTCCGCCGGGCCCCGCAGGAGACCTTCGTGTCCCAGCAGAAGGGCGGGAAGGCCTGAGCCTCCCTCCCCATAAGTCCCAGCCATTCAGTGGCCCGGCTGTCTTGCAGCCTCTTCAAACCTCTTCAGCAAAGCAGACAGATGTGTTTTCAGTGGCTGTCTAAAGCCCCCCACTTCCCCAAAATCAGAATAAATGTCTTCTGAGTAGTGATGTGCCCGCCTCTGCCTCTTGCTCCCTTGCCGCCGCCGCTCAAACTCCCGAGAGCCCACCACGGAGGGAAACTTCCATCACAAGACCGGCTGGAGAGGCCACACTGATGACTGCACCGTCGTACTTAGTTTTGGCAAAAGCAGCTGCCTGTTTTCCGTCAGGTGGACTCTGCCCTGGTGCGTGCTGGGAAGAAGGAGGTCAAAGCGGGACAAGGCCCAGGCCAGCCAGGTGCCCGCTGGAATGGGGACACAGGCCTTCCAAATGTTCAGAGGTCTCACCCAGGCCTGAAGGCTCCCAAGACGTGGTGCTCAGAAACAGGCTGAAGGAGGTGGTCTCCAAGGGGCGTCCTTCCTGGCTCAAACCAAGCCCCTTTGAGGCGCAGGGGCAGAGGGTCTGGAGAAGCTGCCTCAGCCCTGGAAGACAGTCTTTGGGCTCTGGTTGGGCCCTGGGAGCCGCATTAGAAGGAAGGAGGCTGGTAACCTGGGCCCACGTGGCTAGATTTGGAGTTTTCCTGAAACTATTTCTAAGCCCACTTTGGGGCAAGACGATTCTAGGCTCACCTCCTAGGGATGCCAAGCTGTCAGCGATGTCCCCAGCCCCAAGCCTGGTGTCCGGGAAATTCAGAGCTCAGTAGGAGGTGGGCCAGTTGGGTGGGCGGCTGGAGACCCGTGGGGTCTCAGTGAAGAGCCGAGGACAGTCTGGTGGCTGACCCCTGACCTCACCACACCAGTTCCAGGTCCCTTAGTGGAGCCTTAAGGGCTGAAGAGGCAGGCTGAGCACAGTGCCAACTCCCCTTCCTCCTGCTCCTCCAGCCCCATCCACATTTCATTTATCCAGCACCTCCTGTGAGCTGGCCTCTGCCCCGTGTTGGGGATAGGCAGTGAGCACCACAGTCACCCCCCTCCTCACACATGTCTTCATCCTACATGGGGGAAAGGATCGCTACTGAAGATGTGTGGTATGTCAGATGGTGACAAGTGCCAAGAGAAAAGGGGGGTGAATTAGCTTTTAAAAAGTCCTGAAGGAGATGAAAAAAGCAGGCCTTGTGACTATGGGGAAAGAGGTGCAGCAGAGGGAAAGGCCCGTGCAAAGGCCCTGAGGCAGGTCTGTACTTAGTGTATTGGACAAACGAGCCCAGGCCCAGTGTGGACAGCGGGAGGAGCTGATGGCCGGGACTCTGGGGCCTGTCAGGTGGGCCTGCAGTAAATGGAGGACTTGAGCTTCCACTCTGGCTGAGGCGGGAAACTCCCAGAGGTTTTCCTTAGGAACGGCATGATCCAACCAAGATTTTAACGTGGGCGCTGAGGGAGAAAAGGCTGTGCAGGGGTTTGGTAGTTAGACCGTGGGGCGGCCCCACAGCAGCCACCTCCTGATGACACACTGACCCCTTCCCGTGAGTGCGGGCGGGCCTTTGACCCTCTTTTAACCAATACAAGGTGGCAAAGGGGATGGGATGCTGCCTTAAACGGGTTGCTCACAGACTGGTGGCTGAAACAGCAGGCATTTATTCCTCATAGTTCTGGAGCCTGAGAAGCTGGCAGGTTTGGTTCTGGGCCAGATGTTTCACAGACAGTCACCTTCTCGCCGTGTCCTCACATGAGAGGTTCGAGAGTGGGGCGGCCACTCTGTTCCTGCTCTCTCAAAAAGATGCTAATCCCCTAGGGGGTTATACCCTCATCTCACCCTAAAGGCCTCCCAAGGGCCCACCCTCAAATAACCTCTGTGTATTTGCCCTGTGTAAACACCATTCACACTGAGTGTTCGGGCTCGGCCTCTGAATGGACTGTGCGGGGAGATAAAGATAAGATGCCATTGCCATGACTACAGTGCACGAGACCACAATGCCCATTTCGCTATGGGCATTTTCTTTGCCGACGGTGATGAAGCGACCTGTTAGGGGGTCCACAGAGCAAGGACGGGAGGGTGGTCTCTGACTGACAACAAGAAACTGAGACCCTGAGTCCAACAGCGACTGTGTCCTGCCAACAACTACATGAGCTGGACAGCAGCCCCTTCCCCAGCTGAGCCTCAGATGAGCCTGCAGCCTCAGACCTCAGAGCAGAGAATCCCAGACCCCTGCCCAGAGAATGTGTGAGAAAACAAATGTGGGCTAAGCTGCTATGTTTGCGGTAGTATTTTTATGTTGCAAAGGATAATGAATACGGGGGAAATTCAAATGCAGGGAGACCAAGGAAGCAAGGGTGTCAGTCCAGGGAAGAGGACGTGTTGGCGTGAGTCGAGGGGGAGAGCTGGACGTGGGTGACGGATCTGAGTATGGTGTATTCGAGGGGCTTGCTGAGGGACCACTTCTAGGCTTGGCTTGGAGTTTCACCTGACCTCTCTCTCCGTGCCAGGCCATGTGCTGGGCATTTCGCAAGAAACGATTTTGTTCAGTCCTCATCCTCACCCCTAGAGGTGGGTTATACCTCTTCCGCCTATGAAGCAAGCTCAGATAAGGACTGGGCTGAAGTCTCTCTTCTCATAGGTGGCATAGTGGCTGACTCTGGGGACCTCAGGCGTAACCACGATGCTTTTTGTCTTCTGTGGGGAAGCTTAAAGGCTAGCCATGCTGCAGGGCACTCCCCACACACCCTGCCCACTGCAGAGCAACGCCGGAGCGGGACTGAGCTGCAGTGGCGCCAGCTGCAGAAGTCATTGAACTTCGTTAATTTTCTGTAGCCCTTGAGGTTCAAATGGAAGAGAGTAGACCCTTGCTGTCCACACCTGCTCTAGTTGTGTTTCGTGGTTCCCGATCCCTTCAAATCCAGCCCACACACCTCAATTAGCTCTTTCTTCCCCTCCCCAGTCCCCTTGACTACAGTTATGCTCAAAAACACATCCACCCATTTAACATTGGAATCCCTTCTAAGCTGCTAAACTCCTATGCATCCTACAAGATCCAGCTCGAAAGGCCCTTGTGTGAGAACTGCTTCTGGGGAACCCCAGTCCCCTCAGTACTGCCTCTCCCTGGCCTCTGTCCCCTTAGGGGGGCCTACCAGCCCTGTGAGGTAACGGAGCCCTGTGTACAGAGGTCGCCATGGAGACTCCAGTGAGTCACCACCCTTGGTCCTCAGCTCGGCGCTGGGCCTGCACTCCTGGGCTTCAGGCACACAGAGTGGTTGGTTCGTGTGTTGAGTGACATTCTGAGCGACAGTGGAGAGGTGAGGCAGAGGCATGTGAGGTGGCTCGGGTCTGCGGGATGCGGGATTTCACCTTCCTTCTCCCCATTCAGAATTGCTTGTGAGTGACACATGCCCAGAACACACCAGCATCGCCTCCTTCCTTACGACGTCACTCGGGACCCTTCTCTCCAGGTCAGAGCCTGGCAGTGAGTCCTCACCTCTGTCCAGTTACTCTGGAGGGATGAGGGGGCGCCGAGGGGGGCGCCGAGGGCACGTCAGGTGGGCGGCTGGGGATGCCGGCGAGGACCAGAGCAGGATGCTCACCTGCGGGACTTGGGTTCCCACACTGGACAGGTTCTATTTCTTTCCTGAGCTTCAGTGTCCCCATCTTTGAAAGCGTGTGAGCAAACACCTCCTGAGTCCTTGTGAAGATAAAACTATCTCCTCGATGTGAGAATATATACTATGTGAGTTCAGTTTGTTAGCTCGACCACATTTCTTATCTCAGACACTGCTTTCCCGGGTCCTCTGTGTCGCGGTCTCACAGACTCTGATCTGTGTGGAGGCCGAGGCTTCAGTCTCAGCTCAGAGCTCAGTGAGAGAAAGGCCTCTTTCCAAAGCCGCTTGACTGGGAGGATTCGGTTCCTGGCAGACGCTGCCCTGAGAGCCTCGCTTCTCAGAGCTGGTGACCAGACGCCCTCCTCACTTCCTCGCCACGTGAGCCTCTCCAGAAAGCAGCTCATGGCATGGCAACTGGCTTCCCTCAGAGGAAGAGCCGAAAAGAGCCAGAGAGAATGTGAGCAAGACAGAAGTCAGTGTTGCGTGCCCTCTCAGAAGGGACATCCTGTCGCTTTGCCATCGTCTCCTGGTTAGAAGCAAGTCAGCAGGCCAAGCTCACATTCAGTGGGGTGAGGGGCATTTCGCAAGGGCGTGACTACCTAGGAATGGGGGTCACAGGAGTCATGCCGGCTGCCCACCGCAGCCCACCCTCCAGCCCCTGATGATTACGGGCCTGACTTCCACAGCCAATGTTTCCACCCGTTCCGAGATCTTCAGACGTCTCACCCCACGACGGCATCAGCTTACAGTCTACACTGGGGACAGAAGTCAGCTCCAGGTGTGAATTCGCGTCCTTGGGGGTTATGTTTGGAGTCCAGCCCTTCCCCGTCGGCGGGTCTGTGAATCTAGGCTCCGCCACAAAGACACTGGACAGCAGCGGGGCGGACGCGGCTGTCAGAAAAATGGAGGCGTGCAGAAATGACTGGTCCACAGCGACTTTCAAATTTGGCCCGACAAATGCTGGATTTTCCTTTGGTTGGCTCTCCAGCCTGGAAATATTCTCTGTGACTCCCAGCTCTGCCCAAAGGATTCGTGCTTTTACTCACCAAGGTTTCTCTCTCTCTCCTTCTCTCTCCTTCTCTCTCCCTCCATCTCCCTCTCCCTCAGTTTACAGCTGAGAAGTTTCCTCAGATTTCCTTCCGCCAGTAGAAGGGAGTCCACTGGTCTCTCCTCATTTTGTACTTTGTCCCTTTCATTCTAAGTTGTTTGTACTTTCGCTGACACAGTTTTCTCAGGAACGGCGACACTTACGGGAGCTCACTCCAGCAGAGAGAGCCACCTTCTTCTGGACTGGGGATGCATCAAGTTTCCTAGAGACTCTGTTCCATTAAGAGGGGCTGTGAAACTTGTCCTTACCTGCCTAAAAGGATGTATGTGACAATTCTCTGATCTTCATCTTTCTGATATCTTAACAGAAGGTGGCAGAGTCACACCCTTGCATAGAGTTTCCTGACAGTGCTCTGAAGTCATTTCTTAATTTTAGCATCGCTTGGCATCTGGAGAGAATAAGAAATTCTAAAGCCGTGGTTCTTGCCTCCTTTTTCTTTACTAGTCCTTCCTTCACGTTCTCTCTCTCCTCTCTCATTTGAGAGAGAAGAGAGTGGCAGAGAGAAGCCAGGAGGCACCTTCCAGCCATGGCTTGGGAATCTCCACTAGTCGCTGAGCTGATCCATCGTGTGTTCTGATTTCCATGTGACTGTTTGTCACTCTAGCTAAGTTCCTGCCACCATATAACAAGGACATTTCCTCCTCCGCTTCTGACAACGTGTTCCTTGTGTCCCTTTGTGCCTTCATGGGCAGCCCTTCCCAAGTCCAGAGTTCTTCTGATAGTCTCAGACAGCTTAGACTTTATCCATCCTGCTCCTCGAAATCCTTCCAGGCTCCTCCCACTGCTAGCTTCCAAAATCCATCACAAATTTTATTACTTATAGCAGCACTGCATCCTTGAAACCAAAATACATAGTCGTTATTTATTGCGGCGTAGCAAGTTATCACCAAGTTAGCTGCATAAGACTGCATGCTTGAAAAAAGCAGAAAGGTATTGCCTCACGGTTTCTAGGAGTCAGGCTCCTGGTTGAGCTGGGTCCTGGGTCCTCTGGCTCCAGGTCTCATAGGCTGTGAGGAATGTGCCCTCTGAGTTGTGTTCTCATGCGGAGGCTCGACCGGGGAGGCATTCAGTGAGCTCATCCAGGCGGCAGGACTCATTCAGTTCTTGGAGGGCTGCAGGACTAAGGGTCTCCATCCTTATGAAGGGGCTGGTGGGAACCTTCCTTAGTCCTTGTCATGTGAGCCTCTCCGTGGGACACCTGAAAACAGGGAGCTGCTTGCAGTAGAGTAAACAAGCCACGGAGAGCCCGACACAGCGTGTGAGACAGTATTGCACATGGATACAGGAGTGGGGCTGGGGCTGGGGAAGCACTGGGAGTAAAATCAGAAGCTGTAAAATAACTGAACTAGCATAAGTGTCTAAATTAATACAGTGTTTGGTGATTTTTCAAGAGAGTAAACAATTTTTTTTTAAAGGAAAGGTGCAGGCAGGGACGAAGGAGAAGAGACAGACAGGAAGAGAGAGCAGGAAGAAGCACCTTATTTTTTTATTTGATTGTTCACACTGGTTGTTCCCCCAGCCCTGGGCCTTGAACCCTAGAACTTGGGATGTGTGTGGGACGCCTCCCAGGTGTCCTGCACCGCTAGGTCACCAGGAGGAGTACCCAGTAAAGTGTTTTGGTTTTTTTTTTAAACTTTTTATCTTTAAAGAAAAGGTGCAGGTAGGAATGAAGGAGAGTAGGCGAGCATGTAGGAAGAGGCAGGAAGAAGGAGGTAGGAAGAAGAGGAAGAAGGATTTTCTTTTTTCTTTTTATTTAGTTGTTCACATTGGTTGTTCCCCCTGGTTCGGGAATGAAAATCTGGATCCTTGGGATGTGCTTGGACTACACTTGGCCGGAGGCTGCAGATCTAACTGCTGCTCCACCGGGTGCATCTCAAGAGAGCTAAACTGATTGGACTCTTCTTACCCCACTGAAACAACAGCGCATCAGCTTGCTGGGTGACCCTTGGGCAGTACTTCCTCTCCGACGCAGTGACTTAACGGTCAAATGAAGGAGTCAGACCAGCTGACCCGAAGCTCCCATCCTACTTGAACTGGCTGCTTCTGCACCTCCCTTGTGACAAGACAGGCCCACGTGGATGCAGTGGACGCACCACTACAGTCGGGCATTTGCTTAACAAGGAGGGTGTGTTCTGAGCAGTGCGGTTTCGTGTCCTGCAGGTGTCACAGTGCAGTCACTCAGACACTGCGGTGTCCCCTTCGCCTCGCACAGGCTCTCCAGAGGGACCCTGCAGTAGGAGGCCCTCTGTCGTTGACCAACACACCCTTCAGCGACGCAGAACCATGTGCAATAATTGTTCTGTTTATATCAAAACATCCACGAGTGCCTCAAAAAGAGGGGAAAGGAGAGAACATGACAGAGCTGGCACCCAGACATGGCCTGAGGCCTGCGCCCTGGAGGAGAGACAGGTCCAGCCAAGTGGGCGCTTCCTGGTTGAGCTTGAATGAGGAGCCAACGAAATGGACAGAAACAAGTTGTCACCAGAGGCCTGCTGGGGACTCCTGGCGGGGTTGGGGATCGTTGGGAAGTGCAGGGGGCGAGGAGATGAAGAGAAAGAAGAGAGAGGAAGAAAAGGAACCCAGGGCCCAGGCTGCTCTAGAAAGGCCTTTGAGCACCGGTGGTGGGGTGACAAGGGCTTCTCAGTGAGGGCAGGGCCTGCAGGGGTCCCAGAGGCAGGCCCAGTGCCCAATGAGAGGGGACCCCTTTGGTGCCAGAGGCCACCAGAAGCAGCATGGAGGGGCTGCTGGTCAGGTTGGGCTGATGGCCCCAGCCTCCCTGCTCAGCCCTCAGCTCATCCTCTTTCAGGGAGATTCGGTGTCATCTCCGATGACAGGCTGTTTCTTTGTCTGCAGGACTAAGCTTGGCATTACCTGTTCCCGAGCAATGGAGCTGGGCCACCGAGCAGGTAGGACGGACCAAATTCACATCTAGGGCTTCGGACAGGTACGGGGGGCTCCCAGGGGCAGCAGGGGACAGTCTTCCTTCCTCAGTCTTGCTTCAGCTTCCAGACCCACTGTGCGCCCTGACTTCCCTGGGGTATTCTGTGTGAAGACAGAAGGAAAGTGGGGGAAGGAGAATTACAGGCCCACCTGCCTGCCCGGCCCAAGGATGATGGCTGCACTATGGCCCCATCCTCAGAGGGGCTCAGAGAGGCAGAACAGCCCCTCCTGGGACAGCAGGAAGCCATGTAGGTCATGAGCCAGCCAAGCCCAGAGAGTGCTGTGACCTGGAGAGGGGAGAGAGTGCTCCAGGCCCAGGGAACAGCCAGGGCAAAGGTCTGGAAGGGAGCAAGGCTGGGGTTGCCTGAAGAAATTCAATGTGCTCTGAAGGCTGGGGAGGGTTTGGAGGAGGCTGCAGACCAGGTCTGGGGCCACATTCTGGGGGCGTGACTTTCACAGCAGGAATAACTACAGCAGGTCATCTCAGAGAGGGGTCCTGTGGGTGAGTGGACAGTGGCTGGGGCTGCAGGTGGAGGAGCGGACAGGCCGGTCAGTGAGGGTGGGGCCTGTTGGAAGTTCCTCCAATGACTGGCCTGGCCTGGGGCCTAACACTCAGGTTCCCGGCCTCTCCTATGGAGACTCTGAAGCAGCAGCTTTGGGAAGGGTCTGGAATCTGTATATCTAGTGTCTGGGAATTCTGAAATGGCAGAGTAGATGGATGACTGATCATTTGATCACCACAATAGCAAAGGAAGTAGGGTGCCTGCCCATTTCTCAGTGGGAGACAGAGAGTAGAGGAAAGGGGCTCAGCAGTGAGGCTGCTGGATGCCAGCTGCGTGCATTCATTCATTTGTTCATTCATTCAACAAACATTTAGCTCCAGAGGATGGGCGTTGGCCCTCTTAGTTCACTGTCCTGCGATCTTTCAGCCCCAGTGCCTGGCACAGCACTGCCATGCAGCCCGCCTTGCTCCGCAGGTGAATTGGTGAATACATTGACTTACTGAACCAGGGATACAAGAAGTCTCAGACATTAATGCACTCGTGTCCAAGGTCTGCAGGGGTGAGCAGGCAGTTATAACAGTGTGAGGGCAGAGGAGAGAGGCAGGGGCACAGCCTGGGAGAATGAGTCCTTGTGCCCCAACCTCGACTCCCGTGGGACCCCAGAAGGAACCCGGCCCTGCCCTGGGCCTCAGCCTCCCCATGAGCAGGACAGGGGCCATCTGAGCAGATGGGTCACTGTCCCCACCCTGGAAGGTTTAGTTGTCCCTGGAGGTGCCCCTTTGCCTGGCTGCTTGCCAGGGCAGAATCCAGGGTAGGAGGAAGAGATGGCAGTCTGGTGTCAAAGCAGGGTCTTCCCTCCGCCTTCTGTGTAAATGACAAAGGGGCAGGACCGGGAGAGCAGTCTGATCCCAGCTTGCTGCAGGAGAGTGGGGGAAGAGAAGAGGAAGCAACCTGAACCTCGACTTTCTTTCCCCACGTGGGGGGGTGGGGGGCGGGAGGACGTGTCTGCAGCTCCCACCCACCCAGCAAGGTCCCAGACTCCAGACAGCGACAGACAAGAGGGGCGCTCCCAGGCACCACCTCTGGGGGGCGGCAGAGCAGGGTCCGGGCAGAGAGAAAGAAACTCCTCTGGGACGGGAAACCCTGAACTTGAGAGCAGCCCTGGCTGCAAAAAAAATAAAAAAAACCCGGCCACACCTGATTGCCCACAGGGGGCCAAGTCCACGGTCTGAAAGGGAAGTCAGGTCTAGACCTGCTGCCGTGAGATCGCCAAGGCAGGGTGTGGGCGTTTTTAACCGGCAGGGAACAGAGCCATCCACACACTGTGCTCTCATTAACAAAAGCACAGCCCAGCTTGGCACCTTGCCCTGGGGCGCCATCTAGACCGTCTTGAAGGAAAGTGTATGGAACGAGGTGACAGCTGCGATGTGGACCTGGGGATGGGGTGGGCACCGGCTGTGTGCGGAAGATTCCTCTATTTTGCACGTAGGAAAGAATGGATAATCTGGGGTATCATAGCATGTTCTCTGAAATGTCTCTTCGGGGCCGTCCAGGGGGCTGTAAGATGTTACTTTGAGGTCACTGCTGCGCAGACCACTGCCCACTGATGGTCAGACCAGCGTGGGTCACAGGCCCCCGGGAGAAGAAGGGTGGCGGCGTGCGGCCTCACCCAGGGCACTCCCTGCTGCCACCCACCCTTTCGTGGCTCGTGGAGGGCGGAGGGGCTCCATCAACATCTCTGATGTGGAGCTCGTGTGGGCGCAGGGGCTCACCCAGCACTGACTCACAGGGAGCCCCGCCTCGATGACACCCCTCACCCCATCTAGGAGGGGAACCAGACTGTGTGGCTCACGGCGACCCACAGGAAAGGGACTGTGGAAAGGCATGAGGGGCGTGTGGAGCATGTGGGGACAGAGCAGAGTTGAGCAGAAGCCGGGCAGCATTGCGGGCAGAGGAGGCGGGGGCGCCCGTCTGGGAGCTGGTGACCTGGACTGGGACGTGGGGCAGGGCTGCAGCGGGAGGTGTGGAGGGGAGAGATGGGGTGTGAGAACCCTCAGGCTCCTGGGAAATGGCTCTGGCTGGGGAGCCAAGACCTTCCAGAATCAGTTCTGGAACTTTCCAGCCGTGGAATGCCCTCTACTAGCTTCCACAGCTGCTGGTTTTCCTCACGGTTGTTGGAGGCTCTAGGGGGCCAGGAAGCTGGCTCTATGGAGCCGAGTTCACTCAAACAGGGAGAGGTCAACACCCTTGCTCAAGGTCACTCAGCTGGCCTCCAGGCCAGACAGCTGGGCTGTACCACAGTAGTTCAAAACATTGTGGGATGGCTCTGCCCCAAGGGAGGCTCTGCAGGCAGGACGACATCTCCCTTTGTCTCTATCTGTCCCATCGTTTCTGCTCGACACCTCTGGGGCGCTGCATCTGTCTCCCTACAGCTGGTCCCCTCCTGCCCTCCACTCTCTGCCTGTGTTCTTCTCTCCCTCCGTCTCCCCTGTTCAGGTGCGACCACTTTGACCAAAGCCCATCTGAGCGGCAATAAGGAAGGCCGGCTGGACGCGGACGCCTGGAGAAATGCCTGCAGCCCCTTGGACACCTCCAAGGTCGAGGCCCCAGTCTCCTCGCAGTCATCTCTGTACCAGGGAGACAGCCCGGGAGGGAAGGCCCACCTGTCAAAGACCCAGACTCCACCGTCCTCAGCCATCAGCAGGGACTCCATTCGGATGGACGCACAGCTTGGGTCCCTGAAGAAGGTGGGCTGCAGATCCTCCTCACAGGAGAGCAGGACCACCATGCGAGAGGAGGCTCAGCTGTGCCAGGGGCTGGAGGAAGGCTCTAACTTGAGGGCCGAGGACCAGAGGAGCTCACTTGTGAGCCCACAGAGCAGCATCATTCCTAGAAACATCCGCCACAAGTTCGGGAGCACCGTGGTAGACCAGCTGGTCTCTGAGGAACAGGTATGCGGGTGGGCTGGAGGGGCAGTGAGGGGCTCAGGAGGCCAAGGAGGGTTGTGCATGGAGACTTCAAAGGAACCTGTGCCTGAATGCTGTGGCGTTGGATATGTCACTTTTGCTTTCTGGACTTGTGTCTCTACATTTGTGAAGTGAAGCTGTTGGACTCTAGTCCAGGAAGGCAAATTCATGGCATGCATACCAGCACTCTCCTAGTCTGCATCTGTGGCAGACATCACTAATCAATGCTGACGTTCTCCCCTGCCTGATATGTAATTCCAGTGTACACAGTCCCTTGGAAACCTCCAAGTCCCTGTAATATCATCTGAATGTGGTGTGGACTGAGCAGTTAGTTCTGCATGCCCGACACTGTGCCTTGTTTAAACTCTTCACATAGAAAAACTTTTTTTTTTTTTTTTAAAGAAGCTGCCTTGTTTTTATGTCACCCCCAGGCCTGGGAGTTGAACCCAGAGGTATGTGGCTTGCTCCTTTGGAGGTAGGTGACTGACACAACTATTACTCCACCAGGATGTACCAAGAAAAACTATTTTGATCTTCCCAAGAGGAAGGGACTATTATTCTCCCCATCAAATGGATAAGGAATCCCAGGTTTAGTGCAATTAAGCCAGCCAACCAAACTCACTCCACTATGTGAGATAAGGAGCCAAACTGGAACAACAGATCCTAGAGCCCTGGCACTTCAGGACTTTGTAGTTATAAATCTGCTGTTTGAACTAAACGCTTTTAACTCTCACACATCTCCTAGAGGAGACAGCAGTGAGGGGAGGATGGATGGACTGGGAATCAGAAACATTGAGTTTAAATCCTGACTCTAAGCCTGAATGGTGGGTGGCTTTGGGTAAGTCGCTTTCCCTCTCTGGACTTTAGTCTACATCTGTAAAGTGAAGTTGTTGGACTAGACCAGGAAGGCAAATACATGGCATGCATGCCAAGATTGTCCTAGTCTGCATTCGTGGCAGACATCACTAATTGATGCCATGCATGCCACGATTCTCCTAGTCTGCATTCATGGCAGGCATCACTAATGGATGCTGGCATTTTCCCCACACCTGACACATCATTCTAGAGTCACTACTGATTAACCGAAAGTTGAGATAAAATGTCTCTGCTGTTTCTGGCCAAATGCTGAGGGTTCCTCCTGCTCTGCTGTTCTGAGACACATATTCAAAGCCTCCATGTCAACCCTCTTAGCAACTACCCTGAGCAGCAGGTCAGGCAGGAGTTATTGCTTCCATTTTCACAGGTGGGAGAACTGAGGTTCAGAGAGCTGATGTGATCCCTTGGAGGTCACACTGAGCATGTGAGAGATTCAGGAGCACAGGTGGTGGGCTAGGTCCCCTTCTACGCTGTCATCTTAAGGTGTGGTGACACCATTGCAAAGTTACTCTGGGAAGTTGCACCACTGAAGTTCTGCCCCACTTGGAGAATCTGTCCCAATTCGAGGTAGGCCATGTGGTCACTGCTGCTCATCACCCCTCTTGGCCTTGGAGCTGTCTTTGGTACCACTGTCCTGGCTTTCTTCCCAGCTGTGACAGAGGTCCCAGCAAATCTCCAAGTTGGACGCGACTTCAAAGAGCATTCAGTTCTTCCCCACCTGGATGTTCCCATGGCCCGGAGCGAGGCAGGGACTTACCTGAAGTCGGTAGCTGACACATGGCAGAACCGGGACGCGAATCAGGTTTCCTGGCCACCAGGCTTGGGTTACATGATTCTGGGCCTCGGTTTCCCTACAGATATGAGGGAGCAGGTGGCCTTGATGAAATCTAAGGGGCCACCTGGAGCTGACTAGCATGGTGCCTGGTTCCAGGGGGCAGCCAGGGCCCCGTGTTTCGCTGTCTGTGTGGAGGGGCAGTCCTCGTCTTGGGGCCTGTTTCCTCATTCAGGTGCGCCCTGGTGGAGTAATGGTTAGCTTGCTGCATATGGTCAGAGCACAGTCCACATCCATTCCAAGGACCCAGGTTCACGTCCCAGCTTTGGCGAGGGGACAACCAAGATGAACAACTAAATACAAATAAAACAAAGCTTTTCTTCCTCCTCTCTCTTCCTGCCTGCTCACCTTCATTCCTGCTGCACCTTTCCTTAAACATAAACAAAACAGCAGGAGTAATATCACCGACAATGACCTCTCCTGATGGAGGTTCGCAGCAGGTGCGCGGTACCCAACAGTTACCACCCCTGAGGCTCCACCGCTGTGGGAGGTGGTGGTGGCCAGGTATGGGGTGGAGGAGCAGACCCCCAGCTCCCTACAGGCCATGGGGGTCCTGCATGTTTACTGGGGAGGTGGGGAGGGCAGGGACATACACAGCCTGATCTGCTTCTCCGACCCTTGACCCCACCTCAGGCTCGACGGGCCATTGACGCAGACTTGAGGGGCCAGAAGAGGACAAACTCATGGAGCAGCAGGACCCACAGCCCCCGGAAAGTGTCCCCCATCTTCTCAGACTACTACGATCTGGGTTACAATACGCGGTCAAACTTGTTTCAAGGTCAGGCCACAGGGCGAGGGTGGAGGCCGGGTGGGGGCTGCGAAGCCGTGTGGTCCCTCAGGCACTGGGCAGGAAGGCTTTGGGTGTCCACACCGTCCTGGGCCCCATATGATGCCCGGGAGCCCAGGATCTCCTTCTCCACCCAAACACCCCCGGCCAGGACACTCATCTCAAGACCACCACAGCCTGCTCTGTGCCAGGCCTGACCGAGTGCTGGCAGTGTCTGGTCATCCATCCCAGTGGGTGGTCAGCCCCTCGGTCCCCCAGAAACAAAGGTCCTCATCTGCCAGTGGGAGGCCTGGCACCCCTGCCCCAGCCACCTTTGGTCATAGCGACAATATCAGGTTTCTTGGGCTCACAGCTCATCTCACATCTGAGCTGTGACCTCAGGCAGGGTCCTGAACCTCCCTGAGCTCCAGGTGTGGGAGAGGTAATAATGATAAGTGCCCTCTGTGGGTCCTTGGGGGGCTCAGGAAGTGCCGTGAAGACGCTCGGCCTGGGGCACGTCGTTGGTAGTGCTCACTGGCTGGGAGGCCATTGGTTTTCTTCCCCAGAGGCTGACGGAAAGCGTGGGCTGTGCCTGTGCTCGCTGGGGGTCAGCTGTGGTCCTGTGTAGGAAGAGTGGGGGTTAGAAACCCTTTGCCTGAGCCGTCTCAGTGGTTTGAGGTGATTCTGAAGCTCAAATCCAGGTTTTTCT
Source organism: Solenodon paradoxus (assembly GCA_004363575.1). NCBI lineage: Eukaryota > Metazoa > Chordata > Mammalia > Eulipotyphla > Solenodontidae > Solenodon > Solenodon paradoxus. Next base: position 88,576 of record RJWH01003993.1, read on the forward strand.
TCTGCTCCCAGAGCCCCGGTCTTTCCTCGGTACTGGGTCAGTCCTAGATTCATGGAGGGTTTTAGCAGTTTGCTCAGATCGGGGTGCACGGTCACAGGGGCTTCTCTCTCTCCCAGTTCTAGTTCTGCCTCATTGCAAAAGGCTGCTCCCTTCTGATCGCCCTCCTTCCTCTGCTCATGGTGACCCTGTCCAGACTGCCCGGGGCCTGGCAAAGCTGCCCCACCTGCCCCAGAACCAGCCAAGCGCCTTTCTGGGTTTCTCTTTGCGCCTGGACGAGGGAAAGAGAATCTTACTGATATCATCTTAGATCTTTCTTCCCAGAAAGACCAGGGCCTCAAGCGGGAGCCCATAAAGAAATGTGTTCTCTGTGCCTTTTAAGACTTTCTCCGCTTCAGACACGTGGGGACTAGGTTATAAGCGTTTTGCAAAGGAAGGGAAAGGAGGGGACTGTGTTTAGGTCTCTGACGTTGGCAGACTTCTGGAAAGGGGAGAAACGTTTCGGGAGCAGGGTATCACCCTACCTCCAGACCTGATTTGGCCTTACCTGTTGCTGCTGAGATGGTAGGGGTTGGGGGTTCAATGCTCTTTTTCTTTTTTTAAAGGAAAGGGGTAGGCAGGGCTGACGGAGAGTAGGCAGAAGGAGAGAGAAGGCAGAGGGAACACAATTTATTTCATTCAATTACCCGTTTTGCTTATTTCCCTGGCCTTGGGTCTTGGGCCAGGGGCCCTGGGATATATGTGGACTGAGCCTGGCGTAACCCAGTAGGCCACCAGGTCACGTCCACTGTGTTCTCCTTGACCTTTGTCTCTTGGTCACCTTTATTTTTATCTAGTAAGTTCCCACAGCTCCTCACACCCACATTTTGGAGGGAGACAGACCCACCCTCATTTTCTAATCCATGGCTGTAAATTTCATTGTCCTCTGTAACCTCGCCATCTGTCGCCTCTGGTGCAGTCACTGGGAGGGGTGGCCAAGCACCAGGTGACGAGAATACAGATGGGATTGTCCTTTGTTCTGGGCCTCTGTTCCAGGCTTCTACTTGTTTCTTCTCACCAAAAGCTCTTTCATACAACTTTGTGGCCATGTCAACATGAGTACAAAATAATAATATAAAACAAAAGCAAAAACAAAAACAAAAACAGGGGTGCACCCTTGTGGCTCAGGTGGCTGAGACGCTGGTGTGCAAAACAGGTTCAGCTCAAGGACCCAAGTTCAAGACCCAGTGCTGGGGTGAAAAACCAAAATGAACAAAAAAAAGATGTTTCTTCCTCCTTTTTCTTCCTTTACTAAATGCCCCCTCCTCTGCTCCCTTCCTCCCACCCTCTCTTACAAAGCAAACAAAAAACCCACAAAAACACTCCATGTTTGTGTTCCCATTATCCAGCCCGAGAAACAGAGCCACGCCAGGCGTGTACTGGACCCGCTCCTAACGGCCTGCACGGGTTCACAGGAGTCATTTTTCTCAACGGATGGGCAGCACTGTGCACCGTTAACATCAGAGGTGGCAGTAATCACAGGACCCCTGCAAACTCAGGCTTCCCCTGTGCCTCCCTTTCTGGTCCCAACCAGATCAGCCTTGCCTGGGCTGTTCTGGGCTCCTGTGGCTCACAGGTCCTGGAGGAAAAGTGCTGGAGGGCGAGAGTCTTGGGAAGATTTTTTCTCTTGGTGAGATGGGAAGCCAAGGGTGGTTGTTAAGCAGAGAATGGCATTGTGTCACTCTAGCGCCTGTGTTGAGAATGGGTGTAGGGGAGCTGGGACAGAAACAGGGAGACCAACGAGGAAGTGACTGCAAAAATAAAGGCAGGAGCGATGACGGATGATGGTGACTTGGTCCAGGAGCGGGGCTAGTATCCTGCACAAGCAGGAGGGCACCAAGCCTGATGGGGTCGCCCGGGAGTGGGAAAGTAGAGCCTGGGTGTGTGTCAAGTCGCTACCAGTGTGCTAATGAATGGGTCTGGGGGTGTGCGAGGCAATCTTTAAAGCTGATCTCAAGGCTTTTGACCTGAACAGCTGAAAGGATGGCATCGCTATTTACTGAGATAGAGAAGGTTCCAGAAGCAGTGGATTGAAGAAATCCTATGCCATGCTGAGTCATAATCCTTTAAGTGTCTAAAATGTTTAGTTTGCTTTTCACATTTAAGTCAAATCCACCCAAGGTTGAAGTGTTTTTAGTGCCCAGAAGAGGTTCCAGCTTAACTCCCCTTTCTGTGGATTATCACCGTCTCAGCGCCCGTGAACAAACAACCCGTCTTTTCCCCCGTGGCTTCTCATCGTCCCACTGGTGTCATTGAGTTTCCATACATGCATGGGTCAGAGCCCAGGCTCTCTAACTTCCCGTTGTTCTGTTCTTTCACTTTTAATCACCAAGGTTTTCTAAGTAGCCTGATACCTCGTCGGACAACCAACCCAATACCAGCTAATGTCTTGACTTACTAATTATGTAACATCTTTATTCTTCCATATGCATTTTAGAATCAGCGTGTCAGTGTCCATGAAAAACCACATTGGGATGTTGATCAGGAGTATAGTTCCATTTAGGGGTAGTTGTCAGCTTTATGGTAATACATTTTCCCTTTCATGGATATGGTATGCAGCTCTATTAATTTAAATTTTCCTGGCATGCCCTGGTGGCCCAGTGGTTTAGTCTACTGGGTCTAGTCCACATACATCCCAAGATCCCTGGTTCAAGACCCGGGGCCGGGGAGTGTGTGAAGGAGGAGCAACCAAGATGAGCAATTAATACAATATGTGCTTCTTCCTCATCTCTCTTCCTGCCTGCCTGCCTGTCATCTTCCTTCCTGCCTGTACCTTTTCTTAAAAAATTATTTTCCTTCAATACCTCTCAATAGCATTTTGTAACTTTTGTCTATAAAGATCATGCAGGTATTTTCTTAAATTCATTGTGAAGAGCTTTTTTGCTGCTGATCACAATGATGTATTTAAAAGATTTTGCCAACTCTGCTGCTTGTTTACCCAAGGGTGATTTTCATTTTTGTTTATTAATATGAGCCTCCCTGCAGGTGTCTGAGGGACCTTTTGTCACAGACCTCTGATGGCTGTATGGCTATTCATTAGTCTTTCTTCATGGGCTGGTCAGATGCTCCAGAAAAGTCTTCTCTCTTACCTGGAAGGGAAGGGTGCTGGTGGCCTGGGGAAAGGGGAGCTAGCATTTTTGCTCTTAAGTATCTACTTTCCTCCTCCAACCTTGGGAAGAGCCTCTATTTTCCTTTTTCCAGTTAAGTGACCTTCAGATTTCCTTATGGGCTGGAAAGGGTCAGGCATGGTGGATGGGAGAAAGGAGGTAGGGACCAAATGCCTCTCAAACTCTTTCCTCCCAAAGCCTTTTTATCTTAGACCCCCATTTCTTGTTCTCCCCCAGATCCAGAGGTCTCCAGTTTTACCAGTCCTGCAGGTGTGGAGGGGATTCTGTGATGTGAACCCAATTTCATCTCACCTTGCCCCACCACTATGGAAACTTTCCAGCTTTCCATAATTTTGATACCGTTGTCTTTTCTTGCATGATTTAGATCTTTAAACAAGTAGACATATATCTCTTTACTATAATTTAAAAGAGATTTCCAGAGAGAGCAAAAACTAGATCTATACTTCAATCTATCATAATCCAGAATCTACCCTTATTTTTTTAACTCTCATGTAAATCTATATCCTTCGACCTGTGCCTGGACTGTTCACTTGGACATTTTCTGTGATCTTTTGTATATATCATTGCATTTTGTTTGCTATATTAATAGTTTCCTAAAACAAATTAGGATATGTTCTTTTTTTTTTTTTTTTAATTTTACAAAAGAGAGCAACTAGAATGATCTTTTTCTTGAATGTCTGTGGACTCTCCTTGTAAAAAACAAACTGGATCTATTTACATTTTCTAGCATTTTGGAGTCATCTATGACAAGAGAATTAAGAAAAAAAAAACTTTTCTAATTTCACTTTAGCTTTCTACTTACTGGCATTGTTGCTCCTAATGTTCTTTTTAAAAAAATCCACCATCTGTGGTTCTTTCTCCTTTCATTCTTACATTGTCTGTGTCTTGTTGATTTTTATGAATTTTATCAATTTCTCCAAAGTTTGGACTTCTCTATATCCATCTGTATTTTCTATTTAACTATTTACTCCTTTTTTATTATTTTCTCCTATTTGATTTCTCTGGGCTTATTCTGTTGCTTTTCTGATTCATCCATTTGGATGCTCAGCTTGTTCGTTTTCAGCCTTTCCTCCTTCCTGAGACAGGTTTCATCAGAACAGGTGGGACTCCTGAGTTGTCATACAATAAAAACTATTTTTATTTTAGTTTTCAATGTCCTTTGGACTTTCTCACTTTCCCTGTCCCTGGATCAAGCTGCATATGGACTCACGGTTTTCTACCCACTCCTAGTTTTAAATAAAAGGAGGAGGCGGAAGGAGGAGGAGGAAATGGTTCTATGATTAATTAAGCTACTTAAATCTCAAGTCAGCAATTGCGTGTGTCCAGTCCAGCGTCTGAATCCCCACCTCCGCCTTTCCTGTAGACAGGCTGGCGCCCCTCTTCTACTGGGAAGGGGCTCCAGTCCTTGGCTCCACTCTTTTCCCTTTCACCGGGGTCCGAGGTGGGAGCGCCGTGGGAAGAGGGCTCCTGTGAGGCAGGAGCATGTTTACGTGGCTGGTTTTGACTCTAGATGGTTTTCCGCTCTCTTGCTTGGACAGGCTGGGGTATTTCTCTCGTGAGGACTTTTGGGGTTCTGCAGGGGCCTCCACTGGAAACATTCAATTGCACGTCCAAGGTTCCCCTGTGTTGGTGGTGTCCATCTCAGGTCTCTGCTGAGTCCCATCAGAGACTTGCGGTGCTCGCGCTGTGGAAGTGTAGCTGGCTCTGGAACTTTCTCTCTGTCCTGCCATCTCAGGCCAATGCCTTTTGCTCCAAGTCTTTTTGTTCTCCCAAACTCTTGGGCTGTATAACAAATGATCAAATGCTCAAACATTCAAATGACCCTGTTGAAGTCCTTCTGATTAGATCTGAGAGGCAGGCACCAACGTCGTTTGGAGGAGGGGCTACTTGGTTCATAAAACGCCAAATAAGTGCCTTGTTGTGATTCAGGCGCTAAGGTGGCTCAGGTGCAAGTTATGTAAAGTCAAAGAACCCAGGTTCAAGACCCGGGGCTGGGGAGAGCCCGTGCTCCCCCCCAAAGAAAGCCAAATCCTGTTAAAACGTTCCAGCCATTTCCCCAAATCTGACCATTTTATGCCCTGGGTGTAAGTTTTGGATAGATATTTAGATGTCTACTTTAAATCTCCACCCGGAATGAGACTGCCTCACAGTTCAGTTTAGTATCTGATCTTTATCATACTTGGGACTTTAGTTCAAATCTGCAACTTAACATTCTATAACATAAGCATTTAAAACCAGAATACCGACACAGTAACAATTGCTGTTAAAAAAAAGTGGATCCCTGTCGTGATGGCATCTTTGTTAGCGAACACAGCCTGTAATGACTTCAGTCCCTTAAAATGGATGAGACTTGGTTGACAGCCCAGCAGACTGTCAGGTCGTACATGTGATCGCTGCGTGCTTGAAAATCCTCTCTTGGGTTTAGGATTCTGTGTTTGTCGAATAGAGCAGACTTGGTAATTACCTCTACACCCATCTTCTAATTCCTTGTTACAATTCTTTGCTTGATCTATTAATTACTCAGAGTAATAGTTTTAGATCTTTGCTCGTGAGAGCAGGTTTGTCAGTTTCTCCTGCGGCTCCCTCAGTTTTCTTACTTATTTCAAGATTATTTCGATGCAGCAAGTTTAGAACTAGTTCCTGAATGACTGGCAGTTGTTTTGGTTTCTCATGGTGCTTTGCCTTAGTCTATTTTGTATGATATAGTGAGACCAGATGATTGTTCATTGAACAAACCTTTCAATGATTACATTTTATTCCTACAATTCCGCCTGCTTCTTTCACAAATCTGTTCTTTCTGGGTAGTTTCTTATTCTTTCTTTGTGCTTTTATTCTCTTCCATGACTTCAAACACTGAATATACTCCTTTTGCATTCCGCATCTGATCATTCAAACCTGTGTTCTCTTTGGGGTTTTGATCCTCTGAAGTTTTTTGCTGACTCTTGAACACAGTGGAACCTATTTTCTGAGTGTGTTTTAAATATACACAGAGTGATAAATTTTCTGAGAATGCAGGTATTAATTGAAACATGTGAGATAAAACGAGACCATTTAATATCTTTGAATAAATGAAGACATCAGAGCTGAGAGGTGAAGACCTTGCCTGAGGCCACATTCTCCATAAATGCTGGAGCAGGGACCTGCGTTTTTCAGCTTTCCTCTTCCCATTCCCCTGCCGTCCACGATCCACCATCCATAGGGTAAACTGACACCCAGGTATAAACCCTAGACTTGGGGTTCCCCTCTGTTGACTCGGGGTCTCTGGGGATTTCATGGAGTTCACAGGGGCCCCCGAGGAGATGAAGAGCCTCATGAAGGCTTCCTACACCCCAGAGGTCATCGAGAAGTCAGTGAGGGACACAGAGCACTGGCATGGCAGGAAGACGGATGATCTGGGTAAGTGAGACACTGGGGGATGGGAGGCAGGCATCCCCTCCAGGGCGGGTCATATCTATCCAGGAACCAGGGCAGCAGACAGAACCCAGGGGGTGGGGGTGGGGGCCTGGAAGATGTGGGTCACCACTGCGACCAGGGAAGCTGCACCTTCTCTGGGTGAGCTGGCCTGCCTCCTTCCCTGCCCCCTGCAGGACGGTGGCACCAGAAAAATACGATGAACATGAATTTGCAGAAAGCACTGGAAGAGAAATATGGAGAAAGAAGCAAAAGCAAGGGCTCGAAGTACTAGATCTGACCCAGAGTTGGTACCCTCCACTAAGACACTGTGCTAGCAATAAAGAAAGGCACACTGGAATGCTTCTCTGCTTGGTGGCCTCTGCATGTTGGTGTGGGGGCCACAGTGCAGAGTCCAGAGACCGACTGGGAGGAGGAACGTCCTGAGGACCCAGACGTTCCCCTCCCCCTGCCCCACGTGCCTTGCACTTGCACTCGCCTTCCCCCATCACTCCAGGAAAGGATGGAGGCACCGAGCTGGACACGGTCTCAGGCCAAGAGTGCCTGTATCCAGTGATGCTGCTGCCGGGGTCTCACAGACACCACCCCCACCAGAGCCTTCGTGGGGGCTGGAGCAGCCCTGCAGTTCTTATGATTGCAAACACACCTCAACATCAACCCGCAGGGAACTAGGAACGAAATAAGGGTCTCTGCTCACAGGTCCTGGAAAGTGGGTGCGTGGCCCCTCCGGGGACTACACATGAGGTGGGGGTGGGGCAGTCAGGGGGCATGGAGGATGGGGCTGGTTATTAGGGTCCAGTGGGGTGCCTTGGGTTTTTCTGATTCATTCTGCAGGTGATTTGCAACAAAAGAGCAGGAATGCAAGTAGCGGGGAAGGAAAGCAGGGTCACCCAGCCTTTCTCATGGGTGGGGAGGTGTGGCTCCTTACCATCTGGTGTAGCCGTGTTTTTAATCGGGGAGAAAGCCTTTAAATGGAAGCCTCGGGAATCGAAGCACCTGGTTACACTACCCCAGGCGATTCCCTCGAGGCCTGCATGGAGGGACCCTCTACCATATGCTGCTGGATCTTAACCTGCAAGAGCGCACCAGCAGAACCCCAAAATTCTCAGACTGCCACTCCTTCCCTTGGGGCGCAAGGACGTGGGGGAAATCGGTCACCGGTTCCGCCAGCGCAGGGGCAAGTTTGATTGGTCGCTGGTGATTCTAACCCCGCCCCCCACACAAGTGATTGGTTCAGAAATGGGCATGTGACTCTGTGGAGCCAATAAGATACAAGGAAAGGCGTGGGGCGTGGAGTCGTCTGGGAAATTGTTTTCTCTGCTGGGGTTGCTGGGAGCGCCCCTCGCGGTGAGAGAGTGAGGACCCGCACCGCCGGCCTGGTCCTGCGCGACACCCCAGACCACAGGGCACGTGGCAGTCTCCCTCCGGGACCTCCCTGAACTGCGCCACCCTCCTCTGGGCTTCTCTTCTCTGTCTGCTCATCGTCAGGCAGACAGACCATCTTTAACCCAGAAGATCTGGAACGACAGGGGAGAGGCCTGGGATCTGGGGCCCCCGGCGAGAGTCCCCCCACTTCTGCCCCCCAGGAGAAGAACCGGGTTAAACAGTCGAGGCTCCCAGCTGATCCGAAGCGCTTTACCTGGGGGTCTCCGAGTCCACAGCACACTGGCCCGACCCCTGACCTGCACTCAGGACCTGCTCCTGGGTGGTTCGCTGTTTTATGTGACAACTGCGCCCAATCCTAGTGGCTTCAGAGGACAAGGGCCAAGTGTTTGCTCGTGGTTGGGCCCCAGTAGTCGGGCGGGGTGAGGCTCATTTCGCTGCGCATGAAGATAACAGCTCTCACTGCCCGCGCCTGGGTGGGAGGAGCGCCCGCCCAACGCTCCCTCGGGGCTGGTCCCCTCGGCGGGCCCTTCTTCCTGGCATGTGACTGGGCTCCAAGAAGACTAGCAAGGGGACCCGATTCGTGGTGTAAGAGCTTGAGAGTGGCACTGACTTGTCCAGGTCCCTGTGGTCAAGGGACATATGGCCACCGAGGCCAGACTCAGACAGGGAGGAGGCTGCACACAGGGGTCCCACAGGTGGGGTGGCTCCCTGGGGGTCACTGGTGGCAGTCTGCCACAGTGTCCTTGGGCTTTGGAAAGCCCGAAGTGGGCGACGGTCTGGAGAAGGGACCGCCCCTCCTCCCACAAAAGGGCGTGGCTTCTTAAGAGGGCTGGAGCAGAAAGCAAATTTGGCTGTTTTTTAGAATTTATTTCTATTTTATATTTACCTGGGTTTTTTTGTTGTTGTTTTTTAGTGTTTTTTTTTTTTTTTTTTTTTTTCCTTCCCTGGGTCTCAAACCCAGGTCCGTGACTTCTATAGCTTGTGCCTTAGCCTTAAGGCCTGAGTGATGAATGAGCTCAGCTAGGTGCTGAGTTCACCCCACTTCTTTGTTGGGCCTTCAGTGTCTGCAAGACATTGTTCTTGTGCAGGAAAAGCCCACTACTCTCTGCCTACACATGGGCACTGAAGAAACCAGGCACCCGGGGAATCAGCGCAACGGACCCCATACTGTTCTGACCTAAACACGACAGCATGCACGTGCTCGTGACTACGTGCTTAGGCTGCACACCTCATCCGCCCTAGAAGCTATCAGCATCCTCTTTGTGAAGATGCGAAGCAGACCTGGAGGGGACAAGTAAATGATGGAGGGTGATGCCAGTAGGAAGCTGGGATCGAAAGTCTAGAAGTTGTTCCCAGAGCTATTTTCATCTCTGCCAGGCATTTGGATTGTCCTGTCCACACATACCTACTGAGTGCCTCCAATGCTTGGCCTCTTGGGCATTGTGGGAGACAGTGCTACAAATCAAATGCAGTCCCTGTCCTCAAGGACTTTGCAGTCTCTAGAGGATGGACGTGGGAGAAGCTGACTTTGAGGTCCATCCATCCATTCGACCAAGGTGTAGTGTCTGCCACCCTCTGCCCAGCCCTGACCATGAGCTGGGAGTTCAGACTTGAGGAGACACGGGCCCTGTCTGCTTGGAGACACACAGTGTGAGCAGATACTCAGGATGCTCATTCAGTTAAAACCACAGCCTTTAGTAAGATGAACAAAAGTTTTGTAGCCCACAAAGAACATGACTAAAAGCTTTTCTCATCCCCGGCTCCCTCTCTCGGAGTAAGTATAAACAACTGCTATGAATTACTATTTTAGTTTTCTATTCCTTCTTGCTGAGTCTTAAGCCTATCAGTCAGGCTGGTCTGGGCTGTCAAGCCAGAACACACAGTCATGGGAATGAGTCACAACATGACAGGATACTGAAGATGATAAGATGGCCACCTGCTCCTTGTCACACAACTCCCTAGCTCAGACTCCTTCTTACAAAGCCCTGGTCAGAGAGAGCGTGGATTTGAGACTTGGGTCTCCTGTGTCCCTGTTAACTCAGTATGTAAATGAACTCTTCCCCTTTTTCCATGTTGTTTGTTTGGTTTTGTTTCAGTTACACAGGAATTGGATGATGAGTGACACAAATTCAGACAAAGGGGGTGGGATGGGGACTGTGGCCTGAGAGGGTCACAGAGGGGAGGGTGCCCTTGAGATGCCTCTTGGGACATGGTGGGGAAGAGGCACGGCATTCCAGAGCAAGGCTACCGTGTGAGCAGAACCCCAATTGGGGGTGTGTCTTGTGAAGTTTGGAGAGCAGAGCTCCAAGGTGGGACTCAGAGGCCAGGGTGGGTGGGGGGCAGGAGGAGCAGCTCTGCCTGAAGGGGGCTGTGCCCATGAGCTGTTCTGGTCGCAGCACAAAGGGTTAATAATGACGGAAGAAACCACACGGAAGACTTGAAAAGATGCTGAATATAGATCCCCAATAATCAGAGATGCAAATAAAAACAGTAAATTCGTTGGGCTGGCAAAAACGAAAACCTGAGGGTAGGTGAGGTCAAGGGAAATGGGAACTTAGATGCGCAATGGATTGTGAGTACGGAAACCGAGCAAGAGTTTAGCCAGACGGAAATGATATCTTATAGCCTAGAAACGCCATATCTGTGGAATCTAGAGAAACTCTCAAACATGCACCCGAGGAGCCCTGCACAAAGATACCCTTGTTTGCAGCAGCGAGACAGCTCACCTGTCTGTCTGCAGGAGTGTGGACAGATGGAAGGAATGAACCACACCGACAGGACCCGCATGGAAAGATCTGACAATTTGTCTTAGTGGGTGGAAAGGACAGTTCAAGGAATGAGCCCTGGTTAAAAAAAAAAAGTGTCATTGAGGTGACCTTCAAACGCCACATCCAAGACCCCGTCATTGCTCAAGGATACGGCCGTCCAAATATGGAAGGTGGATCGGAAGGGTACTACAGAAACCCAGCTTCACGTATTTAATTTGCCCTTTTTGGATATAACTTTGCTTCTGTCACTGCAGGAGAGACTTGGCCCAGTGCCCTCCAGAAGGGCTCAGGTGGCCGCGTTACATGCTAGGAAGTGATCTGAAGCTAAACGAGCACATTCAGTTTTGACAGCGGTTGACAGATGTGCATGATCCATGACACTGCCTCGGTTAATGCTTTCATCTTGGAACATTAAGATGAGTGCTTTTTAATTAAACACTGAATATCTTGGAAAGAAAGAAGCTGTAACCTTGGCAAAATAACACATGCACAGATTTTTAAATTTAGCTGAGGCTGTTGTTCCACGGGTGCTGTTTGTCCAGCATTCCTCGTTCTTCATGCTCCCGAGGCCTCTAGACTGTGGAATCCATGGTGGTGACTTCTCAGTTTTAAAGGGAGGGAGGGAGGGAGGGAAGGGAAGAGAAGGGAAGAAGGAAGAAAGGAAGTGCTTGGTCTTTAAGTGGTTCACACAGCAGTGTCTCATCCCTCTGTGAGGGATAAGCCCTCACAGAGATCCTTGAATTTCAGGGAGGTCCCAGGTCTTTAGTAGCATTGATTTACATACTGGAAAACTTATTCACCCTTCAATGCATGCAGGGCCTTTTGTTCAGAGTTATCCAGAATCATCTTCATAATTTCTATCATATCTAAGTACCAGGTGAGGGGGAACCTATAAAAGCAACTTCAGTTGCCCACTTGGCCAGCCCCACCATTTTAAAATCCAGTTCTCCCCCTCCTGGCCATGTCTCCAAATTGCAGGCATAGGACTCAGCCAGGAGATACAGGCAAAGAACTTAGAGGCCACTTAGTTCACCTTTCTAAGCGGAACTTTTCTGCTCTCCACCCACTGCTCCATTTCGTAGATGAGAAAACTGAGTCCCAAGTGAACGGATGTAGGTTTATTCTAGAAGCGTGCAGTCCACTTGGTCAGCTTTCAAATCCAAACTGTCAGCGATGGCACCGGGGTCAGGCAGAGTCTTTCCTGGTTGTCCCTCCAGGAATCCCAGTCTTGGTGAAAACAGAGAAGCCGGAGCTGCAGCAAATGCAGAGGACATCCAAGTGCAGGTTTGCCATCAGGAGGCAGCAAGAGACCTCTATCCTTAGACGATGTTCTAGCTCAAGTCCTTGGGGAGGACACCTCACTGTCAGAGCCTGGTTATCACTTATACCCGGGGTCACGACACCTCTGTCACAGGTCATTGTAAGGCCTGCCCAGAAGATACACGTCCAGGACCTGGTACAATGTATAACCCTCTTACAGGTGTGGGAAGAGGCTTATTCTTTCCCTTTCTTTAGTTTCAGGTTTCCCAGAGGACACTGCTCAGTGTTAAGAGGTGTTATGTGACCAGTGGTCCCATTGCCAAATGAACTTGGGCTGTGGCGGCTTCAATAACACTCAACAGATTTCTTTAGTGCAAGACTTCTTAGAAGCTGGAATGTGCTAAGCGTCACTGGGTCGCTCCAAACTATGGACAAGTCTTCAGTTCTCGACTGTGCCTGGCTCATCGGAGCGAGCCACCGATAGTGGTGCCAGCGGTCATGCTTTATTAAAACTGCAGCTTCAGAAGCCTGGGAAGTCAGCCCGGGAAGGGTGGCCCTGTGTTTGGGGGAGGTTAATGGACTGATTTGTAACCCAAGGTGCTTATTATCAGGACTCATGGAGAACTACACTTGCCAAAGGGCTTGGCCACCCCTCCTTTTGGCCAACCCTGCAAGCATCTCACTGGGGGAGCAGAAGAGTAATTAGAGGGATGTTCTGTGTTTAGGACGAGGCGGGCGAGCTTCATGGGAACCACACTGGAGTCCGGCGGAGCCCGCCCCACCTGCTGGCTTCCCTGGCTTACAGCTGTGCTGATAGACTGACTGGGCAACGGCCAGGAGGCAGGCCTGGGCTTCTCCTGTTCCTAATCTCTTTCCCGTGAGTCTGCATTTACTGAGCACCCGCTGTATGCTGGATGTTTGACACTGGAGGGGAGACGGGGATGAGTAGACCTTGAGCTCAGAGGTTCTGGAGCTGGGGGGTGAGAACAGGGAATACAATGAGCAAAATACAAGGGCACAAGACAGTAGGCAGGGAGGGGACAAGAGGATGGAACTGGGGACCTCGAGGATGGGAATTTCGGGGCTGGAAGCATTGTCCTCGTCTTGGGAGATTTAGGGGGTTTCTGAAGCCCAGGAGCAGGTCAGGATCCTGGAGCAGACTGGGTGGGGGCTGGGGGAGAACCTTCCAGATAGAAGGACTTTCAGAGGTCAGAAGTGAAGACTTGCCCCCAATGGCTCCCCACAAGTCTTCCCTCTGGCTGTCTCTGAGCCCCCCAGCCCTGAGTAGGTAAATTTTTCCTCCCATTATCTTCACCTGTGACCCCCTAAGGGATTTTTTTCTAGGTTTGGTTTTGCTATCAAGTTAGGTGTGTCTACCTTGGACTATTCCCAGCCTTCTTGCCAATGTCAGTATAGGGAATTCGAGTCACTGTCAGGAGACTGTTTTTGACTGAAGAGACTTGAAACCCAGGGTGATTCCATTCAGCGTAAGAGCCAGCTCTGAGACAAGCTTATGGGCATTAACTCACCCACCATGCCCTGTCTTACCAACCTGGAAATGGAGGCACAGAGAGGGCCAGTGACTTGGCCAAGGTCACACAGGAAGAAGGTGGCGAACCTGGGGTTTGAATTCCGGTGTCCAACTCTGCCATCCACGCCCTGATCTACTGGGTCACACTGCTCTGAGGAAATGTACACAAGGAATTAGTGTGGGCAGGGGCGAGGCTTCCAGAATGTTTGATGAAGAGCCTGGAGGAGGAAGTTCTCACAGAGATTTTCATATTTGCTGCTCGGTCTTAATTCTTTCTGATCATGAAATGTCAGGGATTTTTTTAAAAGCTGGGCAAAGGAGGATGAAAAGCTGCAGAGAATTTGATCTGAGCAGGAACCAGGAACCATCTACAAGGAAAATCAACCCAACATGCTGACGGGTGCTGTGCGTGCTGGCCCTCCGGACTGGCCCTGTGAGTGCTTTCTCCCCAGAGAGGACCACGAAGCCAAAGGCTAGAAGGTGTGGAGAGCCCTGTGATGCCTTTTTAACAAATAGGGAAACGGAGGCCCTCTCACTGACCTCATGACTGGCTTGCAGGGCTAACCGTGGGCAGATGCAGGCCTTGGAGTTTGGATGCTGGCTCAGCCGCCAACAGCTGTGACCCTGGACTGGCTACTGAACCCTGCTCTGGGCACCGCCCCTCATCTGGACCCAGAATTCAGAGAACCCACCTCCCAGGTGTCTGTGAGGGCTAAAGGGCCCCCAAATGCAGTGGCTCTGTGCCCGGCAGAATAGGTGCTTGACAAATGCCCTCCAGACCTACTGCTTTCCTCGTATTCCTACTCCCCGGAGACTGCTGACAAAGCAAGAAGCCAAGCAAATGAAAAAGGAAGGAGCCCTTTCAGTTTGGAAACAGAAGCGTGGAGGCTCACAAACCGGCCCCTTAACCTGGGACCCTCGGGGATTTTTCCAGGTTTGGTTTTACTATCAGGTCAGTTCTCTTTAACCCTTGGGTCAGGGTACCTCCCTGCTCCCACCTCCATGCAGTGTCCGCCCCAGGAGAGTTGAGTCACTGTGGAGAGACTTGGTGACGATAAGTCTGAGCCGGGCTGGCCTGCAGGCGGCAGAGAAACACATCGCCCGTGGCCTTCGCCTGCTGAGAGAGAAAAGTTAAAAAGCAAAGCCACTCAAGAATAGCCCCAGAGGGTCCCTGAAGGCTGGGTAGGGAAGTCTTGGCTCACTTTTGGGCTCCCCAGAAGCACACCCCAGGACAGGGGTTCCTGAGGGGCCGCATGCAAGAATTACTTGGGAGTTACCACAAGGAGACATGGGATATGGGACGTGAGAGCTCAGCCTGCTCATGGGGTGCCAGCTCCCCAGAAATGTAGCTGTTGGCAAGATGCTCAGGCAGCTAAGGGAATTGGGATGGATACCAGGCCTGGGTGGAGACCAGGCCCCGGTGGAGACCAGGCCCCGGTGGAGGTCAGGTGGAGTCTACGGAAGGCAAAGGTGGGGGGCGTGGCGCCAGGTAAGCAAAGGCAGGCTTCAGTAAAAGCCCCGAGCCCTGAGTGTACCCCCTTACCGCAGGGTAAGAGTGGAGTCTGTGCGGCTTTGTGCAGAGGTGAATGTGAGTTTTAGAGGGAGTACAGGGTTCAGTGAGGGCAGTAAGGGGGCCCAAGTGAAACCTTACAAAGTGTTGTCGGCATCTGTGTGACAGGGCCGCTGTCCACTCTCAGGCAGCGTGGAGGTGGCACTCTGTCCTCCTGAAACCAAATGGGTTTAAAACAAAAACTAGAAATCACAGCCTGAGGGGCTAACGTAATGTCGCCGCCGACCTCTAGGTGGCAGCACCGCGCCGAGCCGCGCCTCAGCGGAGGGCGGGCACGCGGGGGTCCCAGAGACTCCAGGAACCGACCCTTTTCCAGAAGTCGTGCAGAGTTCCAGAGCTTTACCCAACCCGTTGCTCCGTGACTCTGTTCCCATCCGATTCATTTCTCCCATTTTCAACCGGTTTTATTTTTGGTTTTAACATTTTCTTAGAAAACAGCAGGCACAAAAAAGTAAAAATTATCCACAATTGAGACCTTTAGATTCCTTTTGCGTGGAAGAAAAGGTGCAGACAGGCAAGAAGAGAGAGGAGGAGGAGGTACTTTATTTCGTTTTTCATCTGTGCGGCTCCTTGCAGTCGTGGGACGCGAACCAGGGAGGCACCGGGACTGCCCAGCCCCTAGGCTGTAAAAGGAAGTGACAGTGTGTCCCTCCAACAAAGTGGCACTTGCCTTACAGCCTTTTTCTCTGCTGGAGCGCCGGC
Source organism: Solenodon paradoxus (assembly GCA_004363575.1). Lineage (NCBI taxonomy): Eukaryota > Metazoa > Chordata > Mammalia > Eulipotyphla > Solenodontidae > Solenodon > Solenodon paradoxus. The sequence goes on from RJWH01003993.1 coordinate 104,368, forward strand.
GCGATTTGATGTACACGTAACGATGATTTTCACGTACTTCGAAATCCCTCGCCCCCGCCGTAGAGCCCTGCTCCTCGCACGTTCCTCAGCCCGCTTTTCCCTCGTGTGACCATGTTCGCAAGTCAGTGTACAGACCTGCTCGCTCATAAGTATTTGGAATCTAGTATTTTGAAGACTGGTTTTCTGTCCCTTATGCAGCCAATTTACCCAACTCTCTGCACTCTGCGGGGAGGCATTTTCTCTTCTCCCAGGGGCTCTCCTCAGTGGGCTCTGTGGATCCCCTTCACATCCCTTAGAGACAACTTGGCAAGTCCCCCCCTCCCCCCCGCTTTGGGAACACTGTCCATCATGCTAAAAGTCCACTCCCACTCAGTCGCCTTCTTCTTGCCCCTGAAGCTTGTCCCCTGGCCAAGGTGGCCCCTTGGCCCCTTCCTCCCCTCTCTGGTGGTCCCAGCAACTCTGATGTTTTAGGGGGACAGGGTCAGAGAAGGGTGGTCCTCCTTTCCAGTGCCTCTGTTTCTTGCTGCTGCTTCTCTGATTCAGATGGGCTGTAGGGGTGGGGCCCTCTCTTGGAATAGGGGTGTCTGCTCTGGGGCACATCTCCATTCCGCCTCTCCCCCTCCTCCCTCTAGTCCTGCCCTCCTCCATGGGACGCCCTACAGCCTCTGCCCGTGGGGTGCCGGCACTCAGGCCCTGGCCCTCATTGTGGGTTCTGAGTGGCCACAGGTCTTATTACCTTCCTCAGGGTCCTCTTGAACTCTGAGGTGTGCCCTTATCCTTGGAGACTCTGCTGGGGGACTATAGACAATTCCACTTCCCATAATCACCCATCATCATCTCTCTTTTGTTCTTTCCTCCCAGATCAGAAGTTCAAAGGGCAGAACTTTAAGTTCCTCAGGTGCCATATCCCTGGGGAAGAAAGCAAGTCTCCCTTCCTGCAGGCTCCCTAGTTTCCACTGATTCTCATGAAGTCCCCCCTTCATGTGAGAAGTGAGGGGCACCCACCCCGATCAGGGAAGAGAGGAGAAGCCCACAGTGTATTCTCCAGGCCAAGCGCTCGCCCCTCTGAGGGTCTTCCCCTCTGCACCCAGGTTTCTGGGCCCGATCAACGTGCTAAGGGGCTTCAGAGCCCCACTGTTTGTGCTTCTTTTAAGATATGGGATCCCTGATTCCTCTTCGTCGAAGTTTGGAGAAAGGACATTGGATCTTTATCATATACCATCTATGCAAATAAACTTGAAATGAATTAAAGACCTAAATGTAAGATCCGAAATTGCGAAACTCCTAGAGGAAAACACGAGGAAAGCTTCTTGACAGCAGCCTGTTTGGAAATGACCCCAAAGTGCATGAAGCAAGAACAAAACAAATCAGCGGGACTACGTCAGATGAAAAGGTTTCCATAAGTAAAAGAAACAGTCAAGGAAATGAAAAGACAAGCTAGGAGTGGGAGAAAATACCTTCAAACCCTCTTTCTGATGCGGCAATTATATACAAAACACATAAGGAAATATACAACTCAATAGCAAAAACAAATACACAAAAAACAAATAGCCTGACTGAAAAGGAGGCAAGAGCCTTGACTAGACCAAAGAAGACACCTCGATGGCCACCGAACACTTAAAATGGTGTTCGACGTCACGAATGATGAGGGAAACGCAAATCCAGACCACTAGATGTCACTTCACGTCGTTAGGGTGGTGGCCTTCAGAAGGACAAGAGGTGACAAGCGTTAGCAAGGCTGTGGCGAAAGGGGACCCCCTGTGCACCGTTGGAGGGAATGTAAATTGGTGCCGCTAGTTTGGAAAACAGGATGGCGGTTCCTCTAAAGAGAAGAACTGCTTCTTTGCCTACAGCCCGAGGAAATGGAGTCAGTACTGAAGAGACATCTGCACCCCAAGTTCACTGCAGCATTATTCACAATAGCCAGGACATGAAACAACCTCAGTCTCCGTGGATGGTAGAATGGATAACAGTTATGCGTCATTTAATAATGGGCATATGCTCTGAGAAATGCATCATTAGGTTGTTTTGTCATTCTGCAAATATCATAGTGTCATCACACAGCTTCGTGGGCGTAGCCTGCTAGTCACTGAGACTCTGCAGTAGATGCGGTCTGTCATGGATCAAGCTGTTTAGAAGAAATGCACAGTATACGCAGTATTATTCTGAATTCAAATATGAATGTGAAATCTTATTCAGTCATAAAAAGAAGCAGCTTTTGTTTTGGAAAAACCTAGATGAACTGGAGGATGTCATGCTGAAGTGAAATAATCCAGATGTTGTAGGACCTCACTTATATGTGGGATCTGAAAAATGAAGCTCAGCACCAGGGGCGGGGAGATTTTCATCAAAGGGTACACTCTTTGGGGGGACCGAAGGTTCAGTATGCTGATCTCAGTAATAATGCTCCAGTGTGGGCTTGGAATTTGTTAGAAGAGAGACCGTGTGTCCCCACACACAAGGTAACGGCGTGAGGCGATGGGTGTGGTAATGAACTGGATGGCCCCGATCATCCCAGAGTGTCTGCGTGTGTCTCCCTGGGCAGCTTAAAATCACAGTGTGCAATGCAGATATGTACAGATTTTATGTGTTGATCACACTTCGAGAAAGCTGGGGAAAAGATGAAAATCCTCTGGCATGATGAGACACAGTGAGGCCTGTAGAGGATGGAGACACCATCCCCGCCAGCCGTCTGGGGACATGGAGTCACGCTGCAGTGCAGAGGTGCAGCTCCCAGTGACAAAATGTTATCTAACGAGCAGGGCTGCTCAGAGCGAAGCATTGTCTGGACAGTTCATGAGAGGACATGGTGTGAGGCTGTGCAAAGACCTGTAACCCATCACAGCAGCTGGGGTTTCCCTGCCACCTCCCCGACCCGTCTCCTCTGCAGCGACCATCCAGGGAAGTGCCGTTCACTGTGGATGGCAAGGCAGACGGAGCACTCAGCCGACAGACCCTCAGCATCGCTCTCGCTCATTCGTTTTCACCTCTTTGTCGCCTTTCTATCAAAGAAACCACGAGCCAGAGACCTGCAGAGGAGCCGAGCTCCGGCTTCCCCGGCCACAGGAGCACCAGTCTCTCTGAATGACTGTTACGGCTTCTCTTTGTAGATCAGAGATGATGACGAAATCGCTTCCTAAATTCCAGGACTGGGGCTGCGGAGTCGGGTGTGGGACCATCGTGGCATGTGGAGATGAACTCGGCGAAGCGGGGTTTGACCCGACAGAGCGTTAGCTAAAGCGAATGGGGCGACCAGGCCTGAAATAGCAGGAAACACGTGTTTTTATTTTCTGTTTTTAAAGAGAGACAGGCAGGCAGGCCGGCTGGCAGGAAGAGAGAGGAGGAAGCTTCTATCTATTTCATTTTCAGTTTTTCACCCCAGCCCCGGGCTGTGAGCTTGGGTCACTGGGCTTTATTGACTGGGACTGCACGCCGTGACTCAGCCACCTGAACGGTCAGGGAGCAGGGCAATTATTATTATTATTATTTTTAAAGAGAGGAAGGAAGGGAGAGGAGGAAGAAGCGCTTCTATTGCTTGTTTATTTTGCTGTTTATGGTTATTCCCTCCATCACCCCAGGCCCTCAGTCTTTCCAGGGCCCACACCCCAGCCACCAGCTTAGCCCCCGAGCCTCCAGTGTCCCCGGGGAAGCATTCAAGGTTCGATCTGCACAGGCGGAAAAGCTCATTGGCCACAGCGGTGGATGCGTGTGTCCAGCTCTTAGAGTCCAGCCAACTCGCAGATCCAGGGCCCCCGATGAAAGGGGCCCTGTGACACTGCCAACCCATGTGGCGTGCATTCCCTTGCCTTCTCTGCAGGACTGTGCCTCTGCAGGGCATGTGCCCGACTTCGGGAGATGCTGTCCCAGGAAGAAGACTGGAGACGGGCTGGCCTTTCTTCACGGTCTAGCAGCCAAACTCCATTCCTGTGTCTTCAGCGTGGTTACTGGCTCAGAGATCTTAGTTCCCTGGGAGGACTCCGTCCAGCAGAGGAAATGAAACGTGGCTCCTTTGTCCTGGAAGCTGGGCCAGCTGCCCGGCCACCGGGTTTCTCACACCACGGAGGTCCTGTAAAACGGAAGCCATGCTGGTCCCTGGGAACGACCGATGTGACTGTCAGAGGGCACAGGGCTGTTATGACATCATGACAACCAACAATGACAATCTGAGAGGCAGAACCAGATTCATGAAAGGTTTGGGTCGCCCTGCTGGCCAAGAAGCTGGAAACACAGGGACGAGAGGGTGCCCTCTCCCCAGCCCCTCAGAACTCTGGAGAGGAAAGGAAATGGAAATCATCTCCATCCTCTGTTTTTTTTTTCTTTTTATTTCTTTTTTGTTTGTTTAAAGGAAAGGTGCAAACGGGGATGAAGGTGAGCAGAGGCAGACAGGCAGCAAGAGAGAGGAGAGAGAAGCACTTTATTTATTTTATTCAGTTGTCCATCTTGGCTGTTCCCTCCAGTCCCTGGATGTGAACCTGGCTCCTTGGGGTGTGCATGCACTGCACCCAATAGCTACTCCATCAGGGTGCATTTTTCTTTCTTTCCTTATCCCCAGGAAAGATCTGGCTCTTGGTTAAAGAGGCCACTGCTCACATGTGCAAATCTACTTGCAGGCTTCTTGGGCCACCAGCAGTCTCAACTCCCCTGCCCCCTCTTCCCTCTCTTCTGGGGACAAGCCCCCCACATTCCCCACGGGGGAGCCTGATGGGCAGTCCAGCCTCTAGACCAGGCACCCTCATGAGTTTGCTCCTGGCTTACAGAGCCTAGGTCAGGACAGGGAGTTTCAAAACCTTCCTTCTTATCTCATGTGCTGTCAGAAGTTTGCAAATTGCGGTTGTTGAGTATGTCCCAGCCATAAACAAAGCCAACATTTTATCCTCCACTTGGCTCAATTCTTCAAGTTTTCTAGGGGAAGAACTGGAAGGGAGTGAGGTACAAGGGGAGCGGGTGGAATTCCAAATTCCATTCTAAACTTGGCACAAATATTCCCTTGGAGTTGTTTTAACTTTGTTTTTTGCCTCCACCACCATATCCACACTTTAAAATTATATATAGTCACATTGAGCTTCATTCTTTTGCTCACCATTCAACAAGTATTACCTAAACGAGTCCCACATGCAGAGATTGCTTCTAGAACATCAGTGACAAAAATAACAAAATTGATGTATTCCTATCTCTCACCAGCTGACACTGGCCATACTTAGAAGGACATTTCCATCTGAAGATCTTCTGTGCTTTCTTCTAGTATGATGCTGTTTGATATGGTCTCCTTTTTGATTTTGAGCATTTTGGAAATTAACTTAGAGAGTGGTGTGAGGCAGGGACTCTCACTTCTAATGGGGAGCTAATTATCACGACACGCTTTTGTGAGCAATCCAGCTTTCCCCACGATTGGACGCAGCTTCCTTGTTATGATACACTCCCGCTTAGGTCTAGTTTTGTTTCGGACTCCTGTGGGGGGCTTTTCTGAAACTCATGCATCTGCTTTTTAAGGGTCAAATAACAGAAAATAGAATCATCGTGGTTGTTAGGTTCCCCTGGAAGATTTGGAGATTTTTTGGTTCAGTTCGAGAGTGAGGAGGGAGTGACCCAGCAAATGCTTTGAATATCTGAAAGGATTTTTTTTGAACCTCAAAGGGCTGACTCAGTAAAGGAGCAGGCCAGCCAGGGGAGGGTGGGGTGTTGGCTGTTTTTATAACAGGCTGGGGGTAGTTGCATCTTGGAGGCAGGATGGACTTTCAGATTCAGGGAATGGCACTGCTGCCATTCACTAAGAGCCCTAGTCTGTTAAGAAATTCATTAAGACATTAACCACAAGACACTAGTCAAAACAGTGAGGCTCATTATCAGAATAGATGGAGAAAAGAGCCTAGGACCTGCTGCTGCCAAGAAACAATGAGACAAAAAGCCAATGGAGATTCCCACCTAAATGCCACACACAAAATAGCATCACCCATGCCTTTCTGGGGAGCCCTAGTCCTGTCAATAGTAAAAAGGAAAAACATGTTTAATAATGAACCACTTATAAATGCATCAGATCCTTGCAGTTCTAGCAGGCAAGTTCTTTAAAAAATTTAAATTTATTTAAGTTTTTAGGTTTTTCAAAGGCAAATTACTTTTAAGCAATCCAGTATTATTTAATCCCAGTATTATTTAAATACTCCCAGAAGAAATGCAAAGATAGAAGGCAAATCTCTTAATTTATTTAATGCAGATGTCATATCCCTGTCAGGACCCCCACAAGAGCAAGCCTTAGGCCAGGGATCAAAGTTCAGACATCAGGGCAGTGAACTGTCCCAGGAGCCACCCAGCCAAGCAAAGGAATGCAATCACCCGGATCGATAAGGAAAGCCCACGGATGAGTATGACATGCGGGATGTGTCCCACGTGTAGGACATGACCAGGACAGACCCTCTGCACGAAGGAACAAAGTGTTGCAAAGGAGGCAACGAGATCAGAGAGACATTAAAGAGAATTAGGAGGACTTTATTAGCTGACGACTGTATGGAGTAAAACAGTCTCAAATCATTTGGCCCCGAACCCAAATAATGCAGAGTATTTATAAAAACCAGGACGTGAATGAGCCTTAAAGAACTGGTTTGTACAATGCAATGGGAACAAATGGCCTGCATTTAACTTAGGTTTTTTTTCTTTCTTTCTCCAGAGTATCCCCGGGGTATGTGCATAAGCAGTTTACAAAAGTAGAGATGGCACCCTAAAGTAGAGGTCGGTTTGCATAACTAGAGGTCACACCCTAAACGTCTTAAGCTAACAGTGTTTGACATTTAACGTCCTCCTAGGTCTCAGCAGATTCAGAGAAACCCCTCCAGCCAAGGTCTTCCTGGGCGGGTCCAAGGGTTCTGTTTCACGGCCAGAGGATTATCTAGAAAGTGGGGACCCCAGGGCTCTGTGGTTCACAGGGTAACCCAGCAAAAATGAGGTTTCCCTAGTTCCTTGCTTCACAAGGAATGGCACCGGTTGAAGAAGCGCACCAATAACTTCAAAGGACAATGTCACCCTTCCCACTCAGGAACTGAAACCTGGCCTGGCGACCCTCTCTCCACCCTCCTTCCTCACCATGAGGGTTTTTTCATTAAAAACCCAGGTCACCGGCAAGGCGGACGGGTCTGGTGGGCTCCATTCCTGTGCCCTCTAATTAAATCTCTGCTTGCTCACTTGCCTGACTCTGTTGTGGATTCTTTAGGCGACCCGAACCCCACAAGCCCTAAAATGTGGGGAGAAAGCACACAGACTCCATTTTATAAAGAAAATCTAAGCTCAGGAAGATAAATATCCTCTTAGCAGTGGAGGCGTGCTAGCTGCTAACCAGAAAGGACTTGCAAGCTAGAGCTCACAACTAAGAAAAAAGTCTCAAAGTCAGGGTATATCTGCTTTACCTGAACTCAAACTCTGACTCCCTCCACAAAATGAGTTCTTATGCGGGGGAGGTATTTTCAACATTTAACTTCCAAAATCAACATGGGACCAGACAGACATGGAGGATGGGTTGTTGCTGACAGGATGGAACCACAAAAGGGCACGGAATTCCTTTTGGCACCAGTTTGCCACTACACTGAGAAATCTGTCTGGTGCCTCTCTTCCTACCTCACCTGGAACCACCAGCAGGGATGACCTGGTCTTTGATGTTAAAAGCAGTCCCTTCTTATCAATGGCCATGCTTCAGGCTAAAGGAAGGGTATAAAAATTGGTAACCTCCCTGCCCAGGAGACTCTTATCTCCTGCTGTTGCTTTCTTTCTCTTCCATTTTCTCTAATAAACTGATCAAACTGCACTTTCTTGAACTCTTAGCCCCAGACCCCAGAGCCCCACATCACTCTGACGATAATAAGCATGTTAACTTACTGTGTGTTACTCATATTAAGACTCTGAACAATTTGTTTCAAATGCTTGTCAAACATTGCTCAGGCTGAATCACATAATTCATGAAAATCGCTGCTGTTTCAACAATTGTGTCAGTGCGTACAAGTGATCCAAAAGCAAGCTTAGAAAATTTCTTCAAGAACTGTGATATTTCCAGACTCAAATCTCTATGGCTGATTGCAACATTGAGAGAGAAAAATCCTGTTGTATTTGTACTGCTCAGAATTCTAAAATACGTGATATTTTTTAAAATCCTGACATCCAACTAAAAAGCAATACTTTTTAATTATTTTATTTTTAATGTTTTCTTTCATGTTTCCCAAGTCTGATAAAGGTCACATAAATAGAGATTGATAGATTAACCTTACCTGTACATCCAGACCCTGAATCATCCATATAACGCTGTAAATCAAATCGGGCACTCTTTTAAAGGAAAGTCTGAGTAAAAGTTATTTGATTAATGTAGAGACAGTACCAACTTAGGAAATCAATCAGCACAATAAATGAAAGCAAAAGCCTGGTAAGGAAATCCCGTGACACCGGCAATGGCCTCCCTGCCCCGATAGCCAGGGGAGCAGTTTTCCTGGTGGAATTGGATTTCCAAGGGGCTCTCCCACCACCATGGCTTCCATGTCACCAAGCTGGAAATTATCAAAGCAGAAATCGTACCAAGCAGCATTAACCAGACAAGGAAGACTTTGTTCAAGGCTATTGCAATAGAAGAGAGGAACTCTGAATTCTGCTGATACAAAGTGGGGAGGGTTGGTGAGAAAAGCGGGGAGCAGAAGGTCCTGGCTAATCTGTGTTTGCTAACTGGTTTTAACCAAAGGAAAAGCAAATTCTAGCTCTTAACTTAGATGGGGTCATGTTCCAATAAACCCAGCAATGGAGCCTGTCTTCCTGGAGCTTGGTCTCTGCCAAGGTGGCATATGAAAGGGCTCTGTTTTCCCAACCTGGAAGCCCTCTGAAGCTCCCCTGCTTTTGGATTTTTATGGTTTCATGACATGATTGAGTCAATCATTGGTTATTGGAAGTTGAACTCACCCTAGCCCTTCTCCCCTTCCCTAAGTTCAGGGCTGGGGCTGGAATTCCAACCCTCTAGTTTCAAGGTTGGCTTCCTGGCCACCAGTTCCCATCCTCAGGTGCTTCCCCAAATCACCTCATTCACACCACCGGAGACACCTTGATCACTCTCTTCCTCGATAACTACCCTGCAGAGGGACGGCTCCCAGGTTGAGAAGGACACTTCTGGGTGGTCATAGTGGAAAGAGATCTGCACATATCTCAAAGGAACAGAGAAAGAACTGATCATTTTTCTAAAGAAAATGCTCTAAGCAAAGGGGGGTTAAGATCTAGAGTCAAGAAGTCCCTCTCAAGGTTAGTCAAGTGGAGGGGGTGATAATGTCTTGGTCAGAGCCCCCTGTCACTTGGTGTCCAACTTCAGGAACCTTCTGGTGTGGACTTACTCTGATATTTATTTTACCAAAACACAATACAAAACTCCTTGGAAGTGGAAGCAGTGACATCTTGGACATAAACCACTGTTTGCCCAACGTCATGTGTATTTTCAGTAGGGCCTTCTTCCCAAACATGGCAGAGTATTTTTCAGAAATCAATAGTAAGCCTCTTGTTGAATGATGAAGATTTAATCATGCCTATTGAATCCCAAGTATCACTCATCATTATTCTGAAATTTCTAGTCAATGCAACAGGACAGGAATAGGACATAAAATAGGTATTAAAAATGAGAAATGATTATAATTTTGAGATGTTATGACTGTAAAATCCATAAGATTTAAATAAGAATTATTCAACAAACAAAAGTTCAAGGAGTTGGGTATAATCTCCTTACGTAGAAATCAGTGGCTTTCTTTTGTACTAAAAATAAAATTGGAATAAAATGGGTTGGGGAGAATTAGTCACAAAAATGAGAGAGAGAGTGAGTGGTAGAGGGAGGGAAGGAGAGACAGAGAGAGAGAGAGAGAGAGAGAGAGAGAGAGAGAGAGAGAGAGAGAGAGAGAGAGAGAGAGAGAAACAGAGTATCAGGGAGATAGAAAAGAAGGCCGTGAACTATCTTAAAAAACTGGTCATGACAAGCAAAAACCTAGGAAGAAAACATTTAGAATTTGCTGAAGTAAATGGAGATTCATAGCTTATGACAGAAAAATCTAGTTTTACAAAGTTGTTGAAGTTTCCAAATTAAGAATGAAATTGAATGCAATTTCAATAAAAATTCCAAGAGAGCATTTTTACCCCCTGACTTGACAATTAATCCTAAAGATAATCTGGAAAAATAATTGCATGATAACATTCAATAAAATGTCAGAAGAGTATTAAGAGCTAGGATACCAAATAGCGAAATATCATCAAGTCGTGGGAAATAAGAAACATACTGTATAGTTTTGGGAATAAAGAAATGTTTCCAAGTGCTAATTATCTTTGGTTCTCATGGAAACAAGGACCAAAGCATCAGGAATTTCTTCATCAGCTGGGGAGAGTGGGATTATTCTGTCTTGTTAACTGTTGTCTTTTTTTTTTTTAAGCAGGCTGTGCCTCAGGCATATGTCCCTTCTAAGAAAAGCCTGCTTCTGTCTAATAAGAAGTGACTCCATGTCTGCAAGTTTTGTGTTCAACGTTACCTTCTCAAAATTATGTGGGAAGAAACCCTCCGTGGTTAGAATTCTGTTTGTTTGCTGTTTAGGTAAGTAAAGTGCTGCTCTTAAGAATTAGAGGAAGGTGATTACATCATGATTCCAAGTGAAATTGAAGGAAGTTGTGATGATGGTCACACGGGCCCTGGAGACTTCTCCTTCTGGCTGTCGCAGCGGGTGTCCTGGGCTGGGGGCCCCTCCACTGGTGTGGCCACCATCCGGAGGAGAACTGGCATCTGGCCCAACTCTAAGACGGCCCAGGAGTTTGAGGCCCCTTCCAGCAGACTGGAAAGAGTGCTGGGGAGTTTGCACCTGGTTACAGGATAAATAGGAATTCAGGAGGAGCAGTCCTGTATGCATGCATGTGTGTATGCATGTATGTATGTATGCATGCATGTGTGTATATTTTAAAGAAAAGGTGCAGGCAGGAACGAAGCTGAGCAGAGGCAAACAGGCAGGAAGAGAGAGGAGAAGCGTTTTATGTCTTTTAGTTGGTTGTTTACTTTGTTTTGTTGGTTGTTCCCTTCTGGCCCCAGGACGCGAACCCAGGCCCTTGGGATGAATGTGGACTGTGCTCAGTCAGGGGCAGTGGACGGAATTGCTACTACTTTCTTTCTTTTTTTTTTTTTTTTAAAGGAAAGTCTAAGGCAAGAATGAAGATGAGTAGGCAGGCAGGCAGGGAGAGACAGGAGGAAGAACCATTTTATTTTTATTTAGTTTTTCATCTTGGTCATTCCCTCCGGCCCAGGGTCTCCAACCCAGGTCCTTGCAATGTATGTGGACCGTGCCCAGCAGACTTATCCACTAAGCCACCAGGGTGCATGAAGAGGAACATTCTTTGACTTATCTCTGTCCCTTGATGTTGGGTAACTGCTGCCATTTCATGGGGAACAGAGAGAATCACAGTCCACAGAGGGGAGGCTTCCCAACCGCCCCTGGCCTGTGACACATGGGTCAGCAGGACTGTCCACCACGGCCTTCGGTGCCCTCTGGGAAAGGACGTCCCTGCCCAGGTCTGCTGCTTCTGGTCGCAGTAGACAGACCCACGCGCTCGTCACAGCCGATACCACCCTCACGGGGCTGCCCACCCTCCTGTGTGACTGGAGGCTGTGACATGGCCTGTTAGAGTGGCTGTCCAGCAGGACTGTCCATGGGCCACGCCATGTTGGATGGGTTGGCACTCAGTTCATTTTCCCTGTTGGGAAGCTGATGACAAGCAAACATGTTTCTGTGAGTTTCAGAAAGTGGGGGTCCTGGGAAGGGATGTTCTGGGGCTGGGAGGTCAGGGACCCGGTACGGGGCATGCCTGTGAGCTCACCAAGGAAGACAACCGCCTGTGAGGCTGACACCATCATCTGCCCGGCTAGCCTGGGTCTGTCCTGTCCGCCACACTTGACAGAACGCAGCAGACAGAGCTCTGTGGCCAAGGAAGGGCCGCAAAGTCTTGGCCGAGTCTCAGATCGGCCCAGGATGAAGTTTTTATCATCTTTTGGTGGGATGAGAACCCCACAGACAGTGAGAGAGCCGGGAGCGTCCACCTGCCTGTGTTTGAATGAGACCATCCTGTTACTTGTTGTTAGAATTTTTTTACTTCCTTTGCACCACAACATCCTTTTTTAAAGTATGACACCATCCTGCTAGTAAGTGATGGAGGATGTCTTTGATTACACAACTGAGAAATTTTCTTCCTCTGTTCTTCATCTTTCTTAAAATCTTACTCCTCAATAGCCATGAAAACAGAGTCTGGGAGCCACCTCTGCGGAGGCAAAGCAGCTGAGATGTGAGCAGCAGTCCCTTGGGAAAGAATGTCTCCGCTCACCAATCCCCAGCAGAAGCAGGACAAGGTCGGGGCAGGAGGCCCAGAGAGGCCGAACATGGTCTCTGTTGAGTCCTCAGGACAAGACTCCGACATCGGGGGGAAGCCAGCACTTCTGCTGTCTGAGGCCAGCACTAGGTGGCCCTGGGTTCCAGGAATAGGATTGGACCCCGTGATGAAACAGTGGCTCCCCAGGTGGGGCCAGCTCTGGCCTGCGCTTCTGTCCTGCCTGGGCCCAGGGCTCAGCCTGAATCTGAGCCCTCTGCAAGGTAGTGGGGACGGACACAGGCGGCCCAAAGGGACAGGAGCAGGAGGCAGACAGCGCCGAACACAAAGTAGCTGAAGCCACCTCTGACTGAGGGCCAGTGGACAGAGGTGTCCCTGCAGGACCAGGAGAGGAGGGTGTGGAGTGCCAGCCTCACACACCGTGCACCAGGCTGGATCCCTGCACAGCCCCGGGATTCTATGGCACTGGCCCTGGTCAGGGGCTGCAGAAAGACGGGGGCGAGCGGAAAGCCGACATGGGCTCCCCCCGCATCCTAGGAATCCCAGCAGTCACCACATCTTGCAAGGACCTACCCAGGCCCCACGAGGTGCCCAAACTCTGGCTCAAGCTCCTACCTGTAAACACACAGTTCTAGGGGACCAACGTGAGAACCCGCCTGTTCCGGGACTGTGATCAGTCCAGAACTTTCGATTGCTCCCTCTACTGGGTATTTGATTCTTTGGAATGAAGAAGGCAGAGGAAGTGATAAATATGTCCCCTGAAAGTTTAGAAAGGAGGTTGCTTAGCCCTAGAGATGCTTCCCACCAGAGGGCCAGGAGACAGGGGTTGGGGCGGCGGGACTGGTGGGCGGTCTAATAGATCCAGACTGCAGGGGGCGCTGTGGTCCTGGACACCCTCACAATCAACGGTGAGCACACCCGTCACCCCACCATTCCTTTCTTGGTGGAAAAGCCCTAAGTGACTAATGGGTGCCTGGTTTCCTCGTTCTCCTAGGAGGGAGGCGTCCAGGGTGGGGCCGTGGCTGGCACACTAGGTCCTCAGCCAGCCTGAGTCCAGGATCACTTCCCTGGGCAGGAAGAATTCTCTGGCTCTGCCTCCATTGCATCATCTTCCCCCCTTGGGCTGCTCAGAGAGGACAAAATCATGTAGATACAAAATAAATGCATGTTGAAGAATTTTGTAATGTTCTTAATGAGGAAGCCAAACAGATGCTGCACCCAGTTCAAAGCAGAACAGACACAATGACTGTTAGATTGGGAATATTAAAATGAATCGTGTGTCTGTGTGTGCGCATGGGGTGGGGGAAAGGTCCTTCCCAAAACAGAGCTTGTTTGCTTGTCTATAGACAAGGATCATCTATCTGCATTGCTGTCAGTCATGCTCAATGTACAGATTATAAAATAGCTCCAAGTTAATAAAAGGCTGGAGTCGGAACCCCTTTTCTCTGCCACAGTGCCGTGTGCTCTAAGCTAAGTGCAATTTTCCTTTGGAGACATTCTGTCATCTTTTTTGCTTATTCCAAATTTCCTTAAGACACGCAGAAGAATTTAAAATATCTAGCTAAAGCTGATGTCGGGATTCTAACAAGCGAGAGGCAAGAGATAAATGGTACTACAGCCTCATGCTGAGGCCTGGGGTTTACTTTATCTCCTGAGCAGTCTGCAGCCTTAATATCAGGGCTGTACAAACACGTGCCTAAGGGCTTTCTGAGCCCTCCCGGAATCCCAGCAATCCCTCCCTAAGACTGAAATTGCAGTCATGGTGGGTGGCCCTCTCCTGTCTATTCCTAGTTCAAGGTAAACGGGACATGGAGACAGGAGCCTCCCTCCACCCCCCATCCCCAGTCCCTTTGTGGTTGATGAGTGGGTGTTGTCAGCAGTGACCCTACTTAGGAACTGAGACATCTCCACAGAAGCTTCCAGGCACAGGTGCAGTGGACTCTCCCAAGTGAGCAAGCCAGCCTGAGGTCCTAGGAAGTCCTGAGTGGCTTGCACCATGGAGGATTCTAGAATATTCCCTGGCCCAGCATAACTCCTGGACACTGATCCAAGTGTAGGGCAGTCTATCCTCAAAGCACCATATTCAAGGACAGACTCAGGCACCCAGACCCCAGCACAGGACCTCTTCCCCCCACTCCCCTTATACCCTCTATGATCCACAGACACAAAAGCTTTTTTCTCCTTTGGCTTCTCTTCACCCTTAAGATTAGCGCCCCCTTAGGACATATTCAAGGTCATCCAGAAGGATGATTAATCTAACCTCAAACCTCATAATAATTTGTGAAGGAGAGGAACCACTACAGTTTTTCCCATTTTACAGATGAGGAAACTGAGAGAGAGATGAAATAAGTTGCTCAGGGTCACACAGTTAGTGACTGAGCGGGGTCAAAGCCTTTCCACAGTGCAGCTAGGATCCAGTCGGGAGTTTCTCTGCTGAGATTCCCAAATGGCTTGTTTTCAGCAGGGGCAGTCCTGTCATCGACAGGGAAGTGGCCAAGTGTGTCTCTTCTGCACTTACATGGGGCAGTCTCTTATGGATCTGGCAGAACACATGCTGACCGGTCCTCTTGTCCTGTGACCAAGTTTAGTCTCCTTTGCTTCCTTGACTCACTGTTGAGAAAAAGCACATGTTTTGGAAAGAGGGTTCTCGAGACCTCCTTTCTGGTTCACCATTTTCGGCTTAGGCCATTCTGCCCAGGAGCAGCCATGTGTCTGGGCATTTCCTGTCCTAGAAGAACCAGAAGCTTCAGACAAGTCCACTGATAAAAGAAGGAGCTGGGGACTGGGGGGTCCTGCTCAGGCAGGTGGAATTTGAGGTGTCTCTGGAACGTGGAAGGCAAGGTGTCCTGAAGGTAGATGGATTCCTGGCTCTCAGGTCTGAGAAACACCCAGAGAGAAACTTGAGAGTGTGGAGCCTCAGCAGGCAGAGCACAAAGCAGGGTGTCTGGCCTACGTGAGGTGGGACAGGAGCACTCACCCCCAGGACTCTGTGAGGGGAGAGGCCTGGAGCCAGAGGCCGGGTGGGGATGGAGGAGTCACAGTCAGAAAGAGAGGCGAGAATGTAGTGGGAGCACCAGAGGGGGAGATGCTGATGGCAGTCGAGAGGCATCAGTGTCGACAGCCATGTTTGATAATCAAGGTGCAGGAGAATCCATTTGCGAGGTTCTGTGAAGCTCCTAGACCGTGAGGCAGGGACAGGCTGGGATATGGAGGGTGGACGCCAACCTGTAGGGAACAGGAAGTGAAAGATGGAGACGGCTCTTTGGAGAAGCTTGGCTAGAAAGGGAAGAAAGAGATGTCATGGACGCTTCAGTGGTGCCTAGTTGGGGCAAGGGGACAGAGCATTTTCTTTAAAGATGAAAGAGAGTTGACTATGTTTTCAAGTCTGAGGAACATACCGGAAATCTATGAGAATGAAGAAAAAGGGGTTCATTCGATGGGGGGAGGGATAGCAGAAGGGTGGACTCTAACTCACCCTTGGCACAATAGAGGGGAAAGGCGATGATGATGGGGGAATGGGCGCGAAGCTGGACTTGGAAAAGCTAAAGGGCTAAGGGTCTGCCTGAGGGGCTATTTCTGGCTTTGTTTCTGTGTGATCCCGGAGGTGACCCCCAATCTAACCAGCAAACCAGTGTCTGAAGAAAAAGCGGCCTCTTTGTAACAAATCCCCCCCATACTCAATGACTGAAAAGAACGCACACTTATTAGCTGTCACCATTATGCACGTCAGCCGGGCTCAGCAGGGCTCGGCAGGGAGGTTCTTCTGCTCCAAGAAGTGGAGCCTCTCACACGGCATCAGTTAGCTGGGACCTCGTTTATGGCTGGAACGTGAGACGAGTCCTCCCTGGCTGTCAGTTGGGAACTCTCACCCACTCCACGAGACCTCTTATCTTCCAGGCCTTCTCTTTCCTCAAGACCTTGAAGTGGGTGAGCCTGGGCCACGTTACCCCATGGCTGACTTCTGAGAGAGGCCTAGGAAAGCCTGGTCTCCCGGAGGTCACACAGTTTCCCACCCTCTGCCTTCCACTGGCTGACATGTGTCACAAGGAGCCTAGACCCAGGGGCGGAGACATAGTTTCTTTCCACTGTTAATAAGGACAGCCTGGAAGGGGTGTGTGTGTGTGCGTGTGTGTGTGCATGTGTGTGTGTGTGAATGTGTGTGCGCACGTGTGTGTGTGTGTGTGTGTGTGTGTGTGTGTGTGCGTGTGTCTGGGGGACAGTCAGCTGTTATCTTTGCAAACACCCAAATGTCGCAGGAGTCTGTGCTCTGAACATCCATTTTCAAACACAGGTCAGCACTTGAGACATCATTTGCCATGAAAATAGCTAATGTGTTTTTTTAATACTGCGGTCACGCAAATGAAATGCTAAAACTTCTTACACGGACCTTCCATTTTATGCCTTTATTCCATAAATGCAGTGATGATGGGAAAATGACAAAAGAGCATTTTCCTCCCAGGGAAATGCACAGGATTGACTAACTACAGATTTTGGATTGACAGCTCAACCTGTAATTGTGAGAAAGCCCTTTTCTGAGGGTCAGAATTCTTAAAAGAGATAGAGCCTTCTCTGGGTACTCTTGGAAAGCGTTTGGTGGAAGCCGAGCTGTGACTGGCCCCGAGAGGGATGTTGAGTGCGAACCCAGTGGGCTGGATGTCGATCTGGGTGGGGTGGGCTAGGCTCCTGCCAGCGAACTGTGGGGTGGACGGAGGAGACAGACAAACCACAAGAGGATTCAATTCCCTGAGTGGGGAGTTAAGCAGAGGGGTGCCGGTGGGCTGCGGGGCCCTCAGGAGGGAGGGACATGGGGAGAGAGAATAGGCGTCTCCTGTATGTGATAACCCCATGTGGAGCATTAAAAGACAACAGGGCTCAGAAAAGGGAAAAACATGCACCAAACCGGCAGATGAGAAAAGGAATTTCTACAAGAAGGGTCTTTGATGCTATGGGTTGGGTCCCAGGTTTTTGTTCATATTTCTGGATTAGCATTTTGTCCTTCCTTCAAATCAGTTTTATCATGAAATATAGAGGCTAATCACAAAGTGGATAGTTTCAGAAGCTAGTGAGTCTGACAGAAATGTTGGAGACATGAGGGCCAATAGTTATAATTGCCAGGTTTTCAAATACTCAGCAATTCAGGAGATCGTCCGGTGAACAGAGAGAACATTTTCCAGTTGATTAAGAGCATTCAAATTTGATGTTTACAAAAAGATGTATTCCTGAAATTCATTTCTTCTTCTTTATTCCAATTTTGCCTAGAAGTGCGGAGTTTGAATAAATTTGGCCTGCTGTTTGCTTACGTGCAGTGAGTATGATTATATGGACTCAGTTTGCTTCGCTGACATTTTGCCTTCACACAGACCACAGATGTGGGCCCTACCTCGTTCCTGCAACCGCACCCTCACTCTCAGCCCTCCTAGGGGCCATCAAAACATGGCAATGCTGGTGACCGATGGGCAGAATAAACAGTCCTTTTCCCTACCCACAAGTCTGGACCACCCACTCTTCAAATCCCGCAAAATTCCACTGTCAACCCCAGGTGTCGTCAGGGAAGGCCCACCATCCTCTCCTTCCTCTCGCTCAGAGCCCCCAGACTGCAAACCACTGGGAGCAGTAGGCTCTGGAAAGTTTTTCCTTGACCCACGCCGAGTCTATATGCCCGTGGGGATTCCATCAGAAGTGCCACAAAGCTTCCGTACACGGCCCGGTACAGCCTTACTGGTGCCCCTCTGTCCCCAACACATCTGGAAACGTGACGCAGAAAAACCCATCCCTCCCCTCGCCCCGCTCTTCTCTCTAACCTTCTACCCCTGCCTGGCTCCCCCGGCATCTTTTCCCTCTGGCTCTTCTGCTCACCTCTGCCTGCCAAAGAACCGGACAGGTGGCTGTACCCTCACCGCTCCGGCACCTGACATTCAACAGCCCCTCACAACCAAAACCTCCGCTCACACATTCGACCTGCCAGCGCCGCTGCTCCGTTGCTGCAGGAACGGGGGCCCTGAGTGCCTGGCCGTGTGGAGCTGGCCTTGCCACCTCTCGTGTTTCAACAGCCTCTTCGAAGACCCCACGACTAGCTCAGCAGAAATCTCAAAAAGTGTCACAGTGGCACAG
Organism: Solenodon paradoxus; assembly: GCA_004363575.1. NCBI lineage: Eukaryota > Metazoa > Chordata > Mammalia > Eulipotyphla > Solenodontidae > Solenodon > Solenodon paradoxus. The sequence goes on from RJWH01003993.1 coordinate 122,830, forward strand.
AAGCAGATTGACTCTCTAGCTGGTTTGGGTGTCCTGAGGACCCTGGGCCCTGCTCAGGGGGTCTCAATTGAACAGAAAGGGCTGGAGGGCCCCCACGTGCTGGGGCTGGGTGTGGACACAGACTGACACGTGCCATCTGATAGCTCACACTTACACATGAGGGGCCCTCACAGTGGTGTTCAGAGAGAGCAAATGGCATGCCCAAGGGGACACAGCCAGTCTTTCTTCATTTTTATCTTGGTTGTTATCCTCACGTCACCCCCAGCCCTGGGATGTGAACCCGGGTCCCTGGGATGAATGTGGACTGTGCCGGCGGGAGGCAGTGGACCTAACCACTACTCCACCAGGGTGCACCGTCGCCTCCTCTTTGTGGCTGGAAAAAGGCAGGAAAATAGGTAGGATATCAGAACATGAGGACTCGGGGTGCTCACCCCTGTGGTCCACACATGGCACCCAGTTCATTTTACCCCTAAGCAAGGCTCCCCAGTCATGTGCCCAGTCCTGTGTCTGCCTGGACAGAGCGGAGAAAAGAGAGAAAGTCCTGGGCAGTGACTCTCTGTCCTCCAGGAGTTATTCATTCGTTCGTTTACTCATTCATTCCCAAGTGCCACCTCTGTGCCAGGGCAGACAACCAGGGAAGGAGTTATTAGCCAGACCAGGAGATAGACATGAGAACTGAAAACCACAGGCCAGTGTGGGAAGGTGCGGGGTGAATGAGGAAGTCAGAAGAATAGAAGTAATTTCAGCTAATACCGATTGAGGGGTATCCCTTTGAGGTCTGTAGACAATCATCTCCAAGTAACAAAAGAGGATCTTGGGGCTTGGAGAAGTAGCTTGCAGGAAATCTGCACACTCTGAGCCTGGGTGGGGTCCAGCCCAGGTCCCTGTGGCTCTGGGCTCACCTGTGCTTGGTTACTGGGGTCACCTTCCCCTGCAGCCCAGGAAAGCTGCATGGAGTACTTTGCATCGAGCTGACAGAGGATTCTTAGGAATTTATGAGAAGACTAAGAGGGGCAGAAGTACTTCTGGCAGAAGGAACAACATTTGCCAAGTCAGTTAGCTTAAAAAAAGTATGATATCTCAGTGTCCACAGTTCTAAGAAGTTGGGCAGCCTTGTGAAGACTCACTTGTGCTGAAAGAGGCCTGGCTAGTGTCTCTTCCTCTTTTCTAATGACATTAGCATAAATACGAAGCACGCGAGGCTCACAGCCCTGGAGACTCCAGCAGAAGGTCGGTCTGTCCCACCACTGAGAGGTAGGGCTTTGTGTGCAGATTGAAGGGTGGGCAGGGGGAGTGTGAAGAGACTGGAGGGAAATGGACAAGGACAGCGGGGTGCTGAGTGGGCAGGTGTGCTCTGGGGATTGGGTGCGGTCAGACATTGCAGGCATGAGAATGAGTTTGGAGGAGAGAACACAGGATCAGATATCTGTGTTCCTTTCCTTGCTTTGCCTCTAAATTGTTGGTGATGGTGAGACTATTCCTTCCTCACTTTGGGCTTCTGTCTCCCCATATTTGGAATAGGGGCCTTGGGGCTGACAATCTCTGAGACCCCTTCCAGCTCCGACATGGAGATTTAAAATGTGTGTTTGTACGTTCTTGTGTGTGGAGGTACGTGTGGGTGTTTGGGAGCCAGGGGGACAGAGGAAGAGGGAAACAGAAGGTGCACTCTAGAGTTCTGCTCTGCTCAGGCTTAGAGCTCAGAGCAGCTTGGTGTCTCCCAGTTTAGGAGTCAGGAAGGGTCATCCTTGACCAGATTTCTTGTACAAGGCATCGACTCTCCTTGAGCACCAACCATCCTTTTCCCAAAATGTTGTGTATTGACCTTCTGTCTTGTAGCTTTGCTAAATTCATTTGGTTCTAATAGGTGTGATTTTTTTTTTTTTAAGTTTCCTTAAGATAATCTGTGTATATGAGTATCCTCTGGGAATAAAGACTCTTTCATTTCTTCCTTACCAATCTTATGCTCTTACTTCTTTTTCCTGACTTATTGCGTTGGCTAACACCTCGAGAAATATGTCAAACAGCACTGATAAGAGTGGACATTCTTACCTTACACTGATTTTGGGGGGAAAGTGTTTGCAGCTTTTTCATTGATGCCCTGATCAGACTGAAGAAATTCTTTTATATTCTTACTTTGCTGGCAGATATTTTATTTTTCCTACTATAGTATGAATGGGTATTGAATTTTATCAAATGTTCTTTCTGTTTGTATTAAGATAATCATACCATTTTTCTCCTTTAATCTATTAGTTTGGTAAATGGCATTGACTGATATTTGAATGTCAAACCAATCTGCTTGCATATGTGGTATAAGTCCCATGTTGTCATGGTATAGTATCCTCCTTTTAAAATTCTGGATTCATCTTGATAATATTTGTTAAGGAATTTTGTCCACGAGAAGTGCTAATCTATGCCTGATTTTCTTGTAGTATCTTCAGTTTTGCTATAAAGGTATTGACAACTTCATAAAAATTCCCTCTTCCAAGTGTATATAAAATTGATATTCATTAGAACTCCTCAGTGAAGCCATCCTAGGCCTGGTATCCTCTTTTGTGAGAGGCCTTTCCCTTCTAAAAGCAGCATTTTAAACAGATACAGATCTATCCACATTTTCTAATTTATGTTGAATTAGTTCTGATAATTTGTGCCTTAAAAATTTTTTTTTTGCCATTTTATCTAAGTTAACAAAAATATTGGCATAATGTTGCTCCGGCTATTTTATTATCCCCGTATGTCTGTAGACTCTAGTGATCCCTACTTCTTTCCTCATGTGTCTTCTCTTTCTTTTATTCTTTTCTTAAAATATAAAAATGCTTATTGGACAACATCATGACCTTCATATTTCATATCTCACTTAGTTTTAATAAAGGTTAGGCAATTTCCTAACCCTTCACATGATTTCTTTCACTCCTCCCCACCCTGTCTACAAACAAACACTAGAACTAACTCCGAGTCCGTCACACACAACTATCCCACATGCTCTTTCTTGGCGCGGGTGGTCTTCATGGCATGGAGCGGTGTGATCTCACATCCTTGTCAACATCCCTGGCAGCTCTGGCCTGTCTGCCATGTTCATATTCAGTCAAAAGCAATGCCAAGCCTCCCAGGACCCCAGCACACTCGCTTGAAACCAGGGAGGCAATTAAACAGCCTGGAAGGCATCATCTCATTCCTCTCCTCTGGTAAATGACGAAGGAATAAAATACACCTGGAGGGCCCCCGGGGACCCGGGGACTTGGTGCTGTGCTTCCCTGGGGCTTAGCCGAGTCCAGCCCGGATTAGGCTTCCGTCTGCGGCCGTTGCAGCCTGCCCCACAGTTTTGATTTTCTTCTCTGCTGTGTCGGCATCCGTGCTGCCCGTTTTAGATGTTACACCAGCATCCGTTTTGCATGGGGGATATGCGTTGGGTTACAGTCAAATAAGTCTTGGTCTAGAGTCATCTACAGGTGAGCCCCGTTCCTAAAATACAGTGGCTGACCCTCATCTGCTGGGTCATTAAAGCCACCCTGCCGACCACGGGGACCAAGTGAGAAAACTGCGTCCGGGGAAACTTCCGTGCTGCTCGAATGTTCTCACTCGTTGTTGTGTGGTTGTGCGGTGTGATTGGACATTCATGCTGTGATTAAATTGTTCAAAAAGCCTGAGGCCCAAGCCGTGTCCTGTACAAACCTCTGTCTTTTATTCTTGATTCACCTAGCTAGAGGCTTATGCCTTTTATTAATTGGAAAAAAAAACCCAAACAGTTTTTGGCATTTTCTCTAATTCTTCTTGTTTCCTAGTTCATTGATTTCTGTTCTGATCTGAATCATCGCCGCTTCTCGTTTTTTCTTTGTCTTAAGTTAGAAGTTTAAGTCTTAATTTTATACTTTCTTCTCTGATAATCATTTAAAGCAGAAAAACGTTTCTCAAAGTGCTGCTTTAGCAACATGAAACATAGTTTTGCATATTACATTCAGACGTTTTGAGAAGAGAAGCTAAGGCGCCTGGCTCTGTTCTAACAAGCTAGGACATTGCGGCTCAGCCGCCCGAGAACAGGGGACGAGCAGGAAAGGCTGGGAGGGGGAGAAGCACCGCAAAGTATGTGGTGATGGCTGCCCG